>DWLS01006232.1:0-11862 GCA_018246255.1 Pachliopta kotzebuea | reverse complement strand
AGTAAATAAGGTTTTAATCTCAATAAATCAGCTTGAAGAGTAGTTATATCCAGACATTTCTAATAATTACTTCTGTTACGTAAATCTTGGCGTGAAACTACCGTCGAATGGCTAACCCCTAGGGGTTCGCTTACCCCACTTTGAGAAACCCTGGACTTTCATTATGGATTGGACGAATAGAAACCTTATCCAGTTTAAAGCGCCTAGTCGATTCGTGAGTTCAGTATTGGAAACAGATGTCACCAAATAAAAATAACAATGGGTGACGAAGTAGCGGTCGTATGTTAAGAGTTATGATTGACAATAGGAGGTGGAGAGCTCACTGTGATGAGAAGGGTTACCAAAACAATGTACACATTGCAACATTATATTTAACGAATTTATTTGTAAACAATGATTAGGCTCATCGCCTGAATAAATTGTTACGTTACGTTTATAACCATCGTATATTTTTTTATTATTCTGTTATGTTTGCCCATAACGTGGCGCTGGTTAAGTTGGTATATACTGAACCACATTGCGCTCATCATCTGCAAACATATGGTGATAAGTCTTGTTACCCCGGTAATTTCACTAGTTTCCACCCCTTTTCAAACTGGAACGCCGTAATATATGAATATGACTGTTAGTCGGCTGCAAATAGAGCTGCGGTGATTACCTGTGACCTACTTAGATGATCTCCGGCAACAGAGACCTATCACCGTAAAATGAAGACTATGAAGCTAACGAAGATATAAGAAGGGAACAAATGTCATCATCATGAGGTGTTTTCTTCAAACTAAAGTTTGGTGATCAGAATGAGAAAACTAAATCGATCTTCAGCTCCCAACAACAACAACATAAACATTTTAATAGAATGTCAACATCACTTGGACACGTCTTATAATAGCGGAAGCAATACGGGTCTTCTAGCTGGATAAGTCTGGCGATTTAATAGTAGGAGATTTCTGCAAGCTCCAGAGCTTATTTGGCTGTAAAATACCTGATGCTGATGGTAGGCAGGGGCAAAGATTGTGTAAGTACTTTCAAATAATACGTCATCACGAAATTGCCCGGGAAACATGCCTAGTAGAACTTTAAAGAACTGACTCTATTGAAAAAAGTTATCACAACTACATAATGATCATGACAAATTTGACTGTGCTTAAGAAAAACATAGATATCATATTTAAAGCAAATAAAAAAAACAACTTTAATAATGATAATTATTTTGTAACTCGCACACTTCAGACATTTTTTCGTTGTTTTCTCTACTTATACGATGAGAATATTATTGCAATTTTTTATTTCATATAAACTAGACCTTCAATTTCACATGGTGTTAATTGACAATGAGGTCATGAATGTTAAAGTGTGCTCATCCAAATTTCCTCGATGATATACATGTTAGTACTGGAACACAGAAAGGCTGTAGAAACGACAAATTTACAATATGAATATGTTAGTTAAACAGATAGGTACAAAAAACGTTCAGAATCGAACCAAACACCTCTGTGTAACATGACGTAACCTTAGCCCAGGCGTCAAGGGTGAAGTTATAACATTACAAAAATAAGCGAGATTTTTTTTTTACATTCTTTACTTTTTAAAGCACAATGGGTAGTGGGTAGCTCATTTACATCAATAGCGAACGTTTCATTCTTCGTCCTTTAACTTGCAATTAATTATTCCACTTTATGTAAATACTTCAGATGCCGCCGGAGTCTTTCAGCCTTTTTGTTCCCAACCGGAACAGACAAGTGCGATCAAGTTAAATACTTTAAACTGATCTTATTTAAAAAAAAATAGGCAATATTGACATATGAATAAGTAGTAGTAGTTATACTGTAATTTACATTGCAGTAAACTTTATATCCATATTGTTTTTGTTGACCTTAATGTAGAAAACTAGATTTTTTTTATGGAAATTAATAATGTTTTTATTAATATATGAATAATACAGTTGGTGAAAAGATTTGTTAATTTACTTTAAATAAACTTTAATATAACAAAGAATACCGAACATTGTATGAGTTAGGTTCATCGGCTATATCGATCCGTACCACTGACATAATACGAAGGTCAGTGACTCTGTGATAACTAGCCGGTACTCACATCGGCAAATTTATGTTCGTTCCTAATTATTTTACTGTGATAACACAATGAATTATAGCAGGAAATTGTACACTACACGCTAGTGAAGTATTTGAAAGACGATGTTGTAATTATAAAATGAATTTACTGATTGATTAATTATGTAAACTAAATTCCATGTAAATTGCAAGAATAATTTTACTATTATATATGAAGCCATGAGACGAATAAGTCGTTCACTTGAATATAAGTTATACACGAACCGCTAGTAAGGATCGTTAACACTGCAAGATCTTGTTCATCATCATTGACCAGTTTTGGGATTGATGTTAGTAGTCGTTGTCCCAATCATTTCTGTTGCTATAACACCCTTCTAACTAAAATACAATAACGTTTGCTCTTTACTGTTTTACAGGAATAGATGCTGCAATAGTATCTACCTAGTTCTCGGGCATAAATATACCATCGGTAACATGATACTTGAGAACCAGGTCAATGTCTGATAATGAGTTTATAGTGCTCGATAAAATTAAGTTTGATTCTCGACAGCTGTACCAATGAAATGATTAATACCGATTTCTGAGAGGAACGAGCATAATTCAAATATAATTTCCAACAGCTGGCAACTTCTCTCAAAAGTAGAGACAAACGTTATTTACTACACCAATATATTATTTTTATTCGACGAGGCGACAAAACGATCATTTATCTGATGGTAAGTGATAGGTTTGCCCATAATAACGTGGCGCTAGTTAAAATATCACAGCACCACATTGCGCTCGTCGCCTAGCGACTTTAGGTGTTAAGTCTCGTTACCCCAGTAATTTCACGATCATACAGAAATCTACAAGCCATAACACAACAATATTTACAACGTACTTTTAGTCGACTGCAATAGGAGTTACGGTGGTACCCACCTAGACAGCCTCCGGCAACAGGGACCTGCCACAAGTAAATTGTTTGTTTACATATACAATAATTTTTACGTCTTCATATCCGTCTATTACAATGCTATATATTTAAAGCAATATTAGATATACATATTTCTTAAATATTTATTTTATATTAACTCGTGTATAATCTGTCTTTAACTCTCTCTTCTATTCAGAATCATACCTTATCGGTAGAATGCTATATACACTAAATGTAAATATTTCAAACCGCAATTATATGGTTAAATGGAAAAGATTTTTATTACGAAAACACTTTTACCGGGCCAAACAAATACGGATGTTTATGTCCGCCATCACATGCTGAAGTAGACCACCCATTGTGTGATGTGTGAGCGCGATGCATTCATTTTTAAACTAACACAACGTAGTGATGAGCGATGACTGTCATTAGAATTTCATCAATCCATTTCACTATCCTCGTTATTTCAATAGCAATAAATTATCAAAGATCGAAATTACAACTCGATCATATCTTACTTTCGATCAGTTACGAAGGTAACAATAGAAGACAATTTAGTAGAATACTATTATTTTAATGATCACATAAAATTTTTATGGCGCACAGCGCATGTATCTGATCGTTCATAAAGTTTATTAAAGTGTTCTAAAAAAAATAGCTCATTTTATGTTTCCAATGCTATCACAGAGCATTCTCCATATGGAAGGAGTCAAGGTCAAGCCAAAACCGTGATTATTAGCCAGTTGACGGAAATTGTAAATTTTTTCAGAAAAGTTTTCTGTAAACATATCGGTTTCCTTGCGATGTTTTCTATTAACCAGCATGATGACTAGACCTGACCAGATGGAAGGACAATCTTCACTATGCAGGTGCCAGCAATTGGATTGCCTTTAGCCGAAGATCAGGCGAAGTGGCATTCCTTGAGAGACCTATGTCCAGCTGTGGACTACCGCAGTTGATGATTGATTATGACATTGGAACATATTGTCCTAGTATTGAGACAGGATGTTATATTCTGTTCCATCAGTGATTACATCAGCTACAACACTCTTCAATCTAAAACACAATAATGTTTGGAGACTATTGTTTAGCGGAAGCGCGAAGTTTAGCGGCTAGGTCAGTCTTAATCAGTATACTAGCAGTAAAATATAGAATACAGTTTCTACGTGTCATAGATCTATTGTCACTTCTTTATTTTATTTTTAACAGAACAATAAATAAGCAAATAAAACCATAACAAATTTTTAATGATACTTCTTTTTTTGCGTATAGTAGATATTCTACTTTACCTCAGTAAAGCAACAAACAGGAAAACTTGTGAATCAAAATGTACTTCGTAAATAGACGCCGGAGCAACATGATTTTTACTCTGTTGTCGCTATATTAGCGATCTGTTGCTAATGATATTATACTCTGTGTCACATACCATAGAAAGACGAGAACACGATTTTTTTATCTTACAACTATGGTAAATATTACAGAATTTTTTATCATTCCACAATATTGGTAAACATAAAATGTTTTCTGTTCCAAGTTCATTTACCTAGGTATTTTATATATAAATCTCGTTACATTCTACAATAGTTTTGCTATTGTCTCCAGAGCGAGCGCCACTACTCTTTCTTTTAGTTATTTTGGTCAGAGTCTTACTTGTACCAATCTTCTCTTTAATGTGATGTTTTTTGTAGTTCACTCCCTGCATTTTTGTCTTCATATCTATTCTTCCATTACTTTCTACTCAAATTCGTTTCGTACTTGGTAATCTTTTGTCGAATTCTTCAGCGGCATTAGTATGTTTGTAATTTTTTAACCAAAATTGCAACTTCAGTAATTGAAATTCTTTCATGCACAATTGTGCCTTAAACGAACACCGCACGTTGGCTGGTTTCCAACAGGTTTCTTTCTCCTTGCTGCATTGGAAGATACATGACTGGCTTCAATTTATTTATTGAGGTTTGCTAAGTGACACATTAAATGGTTCAAGCTCTCACTGTATTTCTCAAAGGGCTACCGCTGCACTTTGCGAGGCATTTCCAACGAGTGAGTACGTTTAGTTTGCGTGTAAATTTGTTTTAATATAAAAAATCATTTGGTGTACCTATACAACGTTAATTGAATGAGAAGAATTTTTTCCACCATACTTGTACGATCTAGCTATATTTTCATTATCTAGCTATATTCTCTTTACCATATTAATTGAACTAGCTACAACGGTTTTTAAATCAATTCATAACAATTTTTTGACATCTGCTTCTTGACTGTGAAACTCGACAGAGGTACATAGTACAAGAACTGCTTTTCGTAACAATTTTGCAAATATTAAAATTTTAAAAATTATTTTCTAAGCGCCGACCGAACAAAGATTATCGAAATTTTACTATATATTGGATAGACTATGGTATAAAAGTAAATCAAAATTAAAGTTTTTTGGAAGATTTTTGTATTTGTTTTGAAGTAAATATTAAAATTTGTTTTTTGATTTTTGAATGACTATTAGTGAATATCTATATAGCAGTTAGCAAAAAAACATGGTAATAAAACGAATTTTACGCCCAGCGTCTTTTTGTAATGATAAATCCTGTGTAGGACCTAATTATCATAGGCACGGCATATTACACAGTATCAATCAGGTATATTGAATGAAATGGGCTATGTCTTTAAGGTAATAAATATTGATTTACAAACGTTTTACTATCACAGTTGATACCTTGATTTCCGATTATATATATCGATCGGGATCTGGGTATAAATTAAAATAAATTGTAAATTTGCACAACAGTTTAATGGAATCGTTGTATTAAATCAAGATTTTCGCAAGGGATAAACACTAACAAAAAGCCGGTATCAAAGCTCTTAAGATTTACCGCTTGATATTCTTACGTAAATGATGTTAGAGTTTCTAGTTATACCTCTTTTCCTCGCATCAAAATCCTTACCACTTTCATTGTTCCGTACTTAGTCCGTAAACCCCACGCAAAGCCATTGTCTGGGGGTTTTACCCGGCCGGTAGTTATATTAAAGCTTCTTTAACTTAATTTCGCACAAACGATACAAGAGTATGGGCTATGTTTTATTCATAAGTATATCTACCAGATAGGTATATTATTTTTTAATTAATTTAAAGAAAAATCCTTAACTTAAAGAATAAAATCAGCCCTTTTGCCACGAATAAATCCGTCTTAAGAAATATGAGTTATTGAAATAAATTCCCTTATTATTTAATAGGCAAAATAAAATCCGAATAGCAGAAAAACCGCTCATAAATTTCATAAACGTCGTTAAAAGGTATCTCGCAAATAAAGTCTTAAAGTAATTTCTGTATCGGGTAATGGAAATCTCTTTATAATAAATTCACTCTTTCCTTGCCTTAATTTGCATGAAAAGTGTTAGCGCTCAACAGTTTTCTTGAACGAGAATTTAATATTCCTCTTCATTCAAACAAGCTTTATCTAGGAGCTAGGTAATGCTCCTTTGAAATACATTTTCTATTAAAACGATTACGAGGAACTTCAAGTGCGTTGAAGAAATAACATTCATGTTTAGTTTAGGTTATAGTATACTATAATTTTTTGATGTGCCTTTTCGTTGCAAAAATTCGATACGTTTTCTATTCATCACCCTCATACGTAAGATGTCCTCCACTGGATATAATCCTACCACAAGGATCTAGATACCTGTCAGTTCTGTGCTATCCCCTTCTAGCAGTTTTCTGCAACCTTTTAGGGCCCTCCCCATTTCCATTTAAGACCAGCAATCTTTTAAGTATTGTATAAAATTTGTATATAAACTAATACCTTTGAGATTTCATATTATGGCGGTAGAGTTTACATTATATATGTATATATACTATAGATCCCCATAGAACAGTGGTTAAACGTATCCGTGGTTTTTGTTCAAATCAGGAGCCGCAAGTTCCGCTGGTGGTTTTTTCGAAAAAACCGGGCTAGTTACCTCTTTCAAATTGTAAATCTTTCGCCACAATACCATTGCTGTGTTACAGCGTCTGACTTTGGGAGCCAAAGTATTTTAGAAAAGCACGCTTTACAATCCACGGCCTCGTTGTGATTGAATACCAAAATATATATTTTTTTTATTCATTATGTTTCCTTTCGTATTTTGGGTAAGGTTCTATTATTTCTATTTTGTTTTAAGCTTGTTTTTCCTTGTTTGTCCTCTTTATATTATACCAAAATGGATAACTAAGAAGAATGGCATTTATATTACGAGAATGAATACAAAAAAACCGCAAATTTTCTTAACGGATCTAATAAATTGACGGCACATTGAAATTTATACAGAAACATAAAATAATTAAATTTGATAGTACCAAAGATTTTCATTTAATATAAAATTTGCTACAACTATGAAAGTTCAAATTCTGGCACGTAATGCGTTTGGATAAGAATTTAAAAAACATGAAACTGAGTATAAATGACAGTTGAAATGCTCCTAAATGTGTGGCCATAAAACAAATCGGGTTTCGAGTTCAATCAGTGTTACTTTAAATGGTGAAGTGACAGTCATTACCCTGCCGCATTTGGAATGACAGGTGCAATGGACAGGTCCGCCGTTTGTGGTAACTTGTGTGCTTCTAAGACCAAGGCATTTATCTTAAATTGCAGCTTACCGTGATTACACTTAATTCTATTGCAGGCAACTGAATAAGTAGAATAGAAATACATGAACACAAATTTTCTATAAAGAACCCAATATCAAAGTAAAATCGATGTATTTTGATTTATTGACAAAATGCTTGTGTTGAAGTTATAATAGTGGTCGGGTCTATGTTACCACCGCTTATTTACGTCGCCAAAGTAATGTGCAAATTTTATTATATTCCAGTGTAAGTGTAACTTACTTTAATGAGTAATGATATTAAGTGTCTGTTGCCAGATATCATCTAGGTAGATACAACCGCAGTTCCTATTTCTGCCGCCAAATATTAATGAACAAACATTACTGTGTACCGGTTTGAAGGACTTTGTAAGCTCGTGAAACTACCATGGTAACGAGACTTAACACCGTATATCTGAAGGTGAATAGCGCAATGTGGAGCAGTGTATACCATCTTAACCAGCGCCACCTTGTTATAGGCAAAACTCCAAGAATCTAGTGTAAATACTTATATAACGAATCTCGTTATCCGCCGTAAAGGTAAAAATAAGTAATAAATAATATAGAAAAAAGTTTTAAAGTTTATTAGAAAAAAATAATGCCACACACAGCATTTTCCTTTCTCAGATGGTGTGTAGTATAGTTCTTTATTATATACTTTAAACACACACATTTAAATTTTGTTTACTAGAAGCTGAAGTTTACTTAATAAAACAGGTGATTGAGTAATCTATTTTTTAAAGCTTATAAAACAACTTCATGTTTGGACTGAACTAGATTATATTATATGTAATATCTTCCTGTTATAACAACCTTAATATGTCGTAATGCGCATTGATTTAAATAGAAGGATAATAAATACATCAATAACGATAATCCTTAGATCATTCTCAAGTAAATAGTGTAAGCTCCTATTTATGTGAGAATGTATACAAGGATCTTGTAACAGATACAAGAAAGGGTTACTACGAATTGAAATGGTCTCCTCTCCAATGAGAATGCAAGTGAGATGATAAATTATTCAAACACCGGCTTTAGGTCGATAAACCCAGACAACGTGACTAAGGAAATACTTATGGCTTATTCTTGGGTTAAATATAGCGTCTTAATCCTGGCATTCTCTGTTCTTACTAAATATAATAAAGAAGGAAATGTACGTACTTTTAATAATTTATTTTGTAATAAACGAGATGGAATTTTTTTATCATAATCTTTATCAAAATCGCTCTATTTTTATCCTGTTTTCATAGGATAATACCCTGGGGTTAGTCCTAGAAAAATAGAAAGAAATATTCCTACACATTAAATATAAACCTTCAAATTTTTGTTGCTTTCATTTCTGATTATCTACTCTCTTTTTTATAAATGTAATAAAGTACTGAGGCCTTTTAAATATACTTAAACTAGAGTTATGGCGCTATCGCCGAAAAACCATTACTTTTTTCCTTGAATAGTTTAAATGGTAAATGTGCTGTTGAAGCCTTATATATAACAAAGGGTTCCGATCGGGACCGCTGTTGACTAATGTGAGTAAACATTTGGCATTTTTCTACTGAAACTAGGTTTAATTAGCATTCCGTTTATTGAAAGCTTAATTTACTCTTTATTTAGTGAGTTTTAGAAAAAATCGTTAATCAACTATAATTTCTTTTAACAATAGACATAATAGTATATGATTATGATATGGAAATTTGTAAGAGAAAAGGAAAGGCTTTTTCTGGACTAGTTCCCTTTTGTATCAAATATTAGATAACCAGTTACCATCGGGTAATACCTAAGAGAAAGTAATTTAAGTAATAGAAAAAGTAATACATTTATACATAAAGATATATATATGTTCATTTACATAAATTTGAGTATATATATATAACATATATATTTAGTCTTAACAAGCCATTTTAGGTATTATCTTAATTTATGCATTACACCAATAACTGGTGGTAGGTTTTTATTGCCGGAGACCGTCTATGTAGTTACCACCGCAGCTCCTATTGCAGCCGTCAAATAATTTGCCAATATTACTGTGTTCTAGTATAAATGGCGCTATAAGCTAGTGAAATTACTGGGGTTGCAAATAACTGGGGTTGGTAAACATCTTAATTCTCGAGGTGATATGACCACAACTGTGCATACTATCTTAACCACCACCACGGTGTTGTGAGCAAGTATATATCACTTAATATCAGGTGAACGCTTGCTCGTCTCTTCGGTTTAATTTAGTAAAAAAACCATTAAAGCTATGAGAATTGTTTTGATTATATAGAAGTTTTCATGCAAGCAATTATAGATGCCATTAACGGCAATGTAAATTTCGTGCATACATTTAGCATGAACAATATAAGCATCGGATGAGTTTATTTAAAAAAAAATCAATAACTGTTTTATTTTTGTTTCGTTTGAGATATTAGTAAAATTGTGTGCTTTCGCGAGATATATATCAATGTGCGTAACCATTTTTTTTAATGGTACAGATTGTGATATGTTAACGTTAGGCGGCTTTAGTATTCATCTGATGGTGAAGCGGGTTGTTTTAACTGAAGGCTGTGTTTGCGATCCTCCTTCATTATTGATTTATGGATGTATGCTCGCTCATGCTCTCTCTCGTTTATGATTATTTCTCGCCTTTGTCACATAATAATTTATTTAACGAAATAATTTTATTACCATTTGTTTTTCAGTATAATTATGAAAGCGTGTTTTTTATCGTCAAAAAGCATTTGACCTCAATTACACCAAGTTATGACAAACGCTAAGAAGGTTAAGCGCTTAGAATATTTTACACAGAATTCATAATATTCAATAAGAATTAATATTATTATAATCGAAAAAAAATTCATTTAAATATGTACTTGGTATATAGATTATACAAAAGATACTAAAAAAGTAAACAAGCTATATTTAATGTAGTAGTAATTTTGTGAACAATGACGAACGACCAACCAAAGTTAAGTTTACTTAATATTTATATTCATCATTATCTATCATTAAACTGTCTAAATTTTAATAATTTAGGAATAATAAACCTTTTTGCTTAAAGACAAATTGTTTTAATAGATTTCGTGTAAACGTCTTATAATAATCTCTTCACCTTCCTCTCTTCTTCTAAACCTTCACCTTATGCAATTAACATTTAGGTAATATTACTACATTATGTTAAATTTGTAGAGCCTGGATAAATAGCCTCTTTCTATATAGTCTTTATGTGGGCTATAATTTATAATTAAAAAACACTAAATAGTAATTTAAGTAACAGTTTTAAATTCATCCCAAAAGTTCTTCATAATCAAATCGAATATACTAGACCAGAAACTACCAAGGTTTATTTCTAGACCCTTCCTACTAATATTTTCTATTTCTAGGCGTGCATCCGTGCAGAATGGGATGTCGCTATTCCAATTTAATGGTTGACATATGCTATATACTCATTGCTATGGTAACAACGTTTGGAATATAATAATTTTATATTATTTATTTAATGCGAATGCAACGGGCAACTACTAGTTTTTTATAAGCCTAAATTTTTTCCATTTGAATTAAATTTTAGAGGGCCTACATCAAAGTATACGTTTTTAAACGTTAATTTAGGGCAGGAGAACAGCAGATGTTAGGTTTACCTGTTCAATATTTCGTGAAAGTGTTTTTGTGTGATGTAAACTGTTATTGAATAAGTTCTTATTAAGTTTATTAAATGTATAAAGTTTAATTATTTCGTTTAAAAAGTATATTAATTAGTTTAAAATTAAAGTAAACCGTTTGCGTACTGATCTTTTTTCACCGACACCGCACATAATTCCTCCGGGCGGAAACGCATGAAATTCTAATTTATATTACGCGCAGATCTAATTCCGAATCTTATCTGTTTCTGACTCAATATTAATTTTTATAATGGCGACCTAGTTTAGTAACCTTGTATATATACCTAAAACATTAGGAAATAGCTATGTGATTCTCACATATGTTTACTTTGTGTACAAGTTAATTATTTATTATAAAAACTAATGAAACATTAAAATCGTATTTGTAATGTACGAGTAGAAAACGTTTAACATTCTCTACAAACAACAATGACTACAAAGAGGGTAACGAAAACGTTATCCTGTGGTATAAATATATTTCGTTGAGGTCCAGGTACGATTCCCATAGAGCTTAAACTCCTGGTTTGCTGAGTCAGCTGGTATGAATAAGTGTATTTATAAATATCAATTTAAAGAGTTTTTTAGTAATAGCTGCTAGAAAGGATCTGATTATAGCAGATATATAGAC
>DWLS01006231.1:0-11863 GCA_018246255.1 Pachliopta kotzebuea | reverse complement strand
CAACACAAACATATAGCACGTAGTACAGTAAATCGTGTAAAAAACATTATCAAAGAATATTTTCGTCCGTGTCAAATCTATGTCTATGTTTATATAAGGCATTTCGCAATGTCAGTGTTACCTTACAATCGTTAGTAATTCATGTTCGTTAAATTTTGTGCACACACAACCTATGGTCAGTAGAAAGTGCTTTGCAGTAGTTATGTCCATTGCTGAGGTGTCTGACGTCTTTACGTCATAGTTATCACAAAGTACTCATAGCTTTTTAATTATTGTTTCCAGTTCGATCTGTTCAAGAGGAGTTGTTAATATCGTGTAATCTTCTTTGAGTATGCTTGTTATTTAATAATGAGATCCAAAGCATTAGTTAATACTCAACTATTTTCTTCACTGAAATAACAAATATTTTTTAATTTCAGTGGACTGCGAACCTTTCTTGGTAATAATCTGTGTTCTTATCAAGAATTAATTGTTTATCATTTTGATGTTGGGATAATCTACAACGTGGTCATAGATTGCAGACTTTTTAGGATATCGATGATTCATGACAATGTCAGAAAGAAATAATTTATGCGGGACTATGTATACGTTTAGGAGTTCTAAAATGGCGTTCATTTGACACGGACGAAAATATTTTTTGATAATGTTTTTTACACGATTTACTGTACTACGTGCTATATGTTTGTGTTGTCTTTCGTTTTACGAATGGAAAATCGTCGCCAAAGTTCTGGATTCTCTTTTATATTAGCAGAATTTCATTTTTATACCGAACAATTTTCTATTCCTTGTGTATTCTCACAATCACTACACATTGGCGAAATTATTGTGCAAAGCAGTAGAAGCCATGAACCGAAAAATAATAAAAATGTATAAGTTTAGTAATTTAAAACCGTACATATTTATTATGTATGCTTTGATTATGTATTGAGATGTAATCGTAGTAATGAAGAAAAAATAGTTCACGTGAATTGTTCCAAATAAGAGTTTCGAATGGTCTATGGCACGGGGCAGGTGGCGCGAGGAGCGTGCTAACAACTGTTGCCGTTCCCACGGCCCGTACACCGGGCTGCCGGCGCTCAATACAAGCGAGTGTGTCAACTTCGCTAATTATAAAATTATTATTGTAACTCTTACTTACCTTTGCTAAGGATTTAATGAATCATGTTATACAACAAAGAATTACTAATTAATTCATCTAATGAAATCCTGTAAGTCTTACTTAATATGACTGTCGTCTTGGTTTATGTTATAGATAAGTTTTACTCTATTGAAATTATGAATTGTAAGTCTTGTATAATAAAACATTGTAAGTCTTTTTACTTTTCTATCTTGATAATCATAGGAAATTACCCATAAATTGCGGATCGAGGATTGTAAAGTCGCGGAAAACTGCTGGATGCAGACAGCAAAATGTGGAGATCTTTGAGATAGATCTGCGTTTACGGCTATTTAATTTTGTTGATGATAACCCTAAAATTAATATGTTATATAGATGGAATATAATCTTAACTTAATTAGTAAAATGATAGTACATCAACTAAACTGTTGAATGCTGGGCGTCTATTAAACGAGTAACAGTTAGTTTAAGACATTTGTAAGGTAGATAATGTAAACCAAATATAATAGGTTAGGTTTGATGGTTTGAATAATTGCCTCTATTCAAACGACTGGTTGCGGGGAGATGAATAGGAACAATGCGCAATTATCGTATTGCTTATGACATTGTTGTGAAATGTCAAAGGCGCGTGGCGCGCGGGTACGCCCACCATTGTTGATTACGCAACAAATATGAACGTTAAGTACAAAGTTCCCAATGGTGACATTATCTCTTATCATTACATCATGATTTTGTGTTCATTGACAAAATTTTATAACATTCCATAATTTTTTATTCATTTGCATAATACTTAGATACATCTCCAAAGCCCATATTATATCCGAATGTGATAACTGCTATCCACAATCATTACCTTATTGTATATGCCATAATGAAAAAAAAAAAAAAAAATTAAAAAATTTCTTTTTTAAAATTTTTTTTTTTTCTTTTCATATAATTAAACGTTTTCATATAAATAAAACCACAATTTTGGTGATAAGAAATTTACTGCTTTTCATATCACGCAATTAATTATTTCAAAACAAACACACTTAAAGATTTTTCAAATATTCCCAATACTTTAAAGATAGTCATTTCAGTGCCATCTATCGATGAGCTCTGTAAGTATCTTAAAGACGATTCTCCCATTGAAAAAAATAAAGGGGATCTTGCAGTTTGCAAAACAATAATTTTGCAGACAATAGGATCTTCCCAGGTCAAAGTGTACGATGAATCGTGAGAAGTATTATTTGCAATACGAGGGTGATTCCTGTATATAATTTGTTCACGTAACGAGCTCATATTTAGTTAGTTTCGTGATTCCAACCTGGAAGTAACGGTACTCAGGAAATGAACAGGCAACAGTTTTGTTTTTTAAAATCGCTTAATTTTTGTTAACTTAACAAATTGTGCGGATCTGCATTTATTTGAAAATAACTACGCGTGCAATGATTTACATCAGACAGGAAATAATTTTAAATAAACAAAGTAATTATTTATTGGCTGGTAATTAAGTGTTTACATAAATATTAATATGATCTTCAATGATCTTCCGCGTTCATAATCTTTTGTGTTATCTACATTTGTTTACATGAAAACATTGTTATTGTGTATTTATTTCGTGCAGTGTTACGTAATATAATATAGTGAGCGTGTAAACTAATTTTCAGTTAATAAAAGTTCTTATTAAACTGAAGTCAAATGCAGAATTTATATCCATTTTTTACTAAGAAGGCTGATTTAATTAGTATAGCGTGTAATTTTACGGTAAGAGTAATTAATGATAATTTCAGAAAGAAAATATATTCACAGAACATGTAATGTCATAATAAAAATCCTTGTTAAATGGGAGAAAAGGAGTTTTAACTACATTACGGTATACATAATTACCCTGTTATTGGAGTTTAAAGTGGCAGTTTAGCAAGAAGCAAGAAATTTTATTATTATATAGTTTATTTTAAATTTAAAATTTTATCAGTTGTTAAATGAGCGGCACTTGTTAACATATTTGTTTATGGTGATTCACATATTGACGTCTTTTCTTAACGCCAAGCACTATTCAGGTAATTTTATATAATAATGGAATGTTAATACAAAAAAAAACAAAATATTGTAACCTTTCAAACATTATAAATGTATTAATATTACTGTTTTTATTAAGAATAAAGCCTGTTCACAATAAAAAGTATATTTAAAAAGGATTGTGCATGTCAAATATAATTACGTAAATTGTTGAATATCGTTATTTTCGGTTGTATTTCGTTGTTATATGTAAATATTGATAATGAAAAATATATTTGGATTAATTTTGAGTGAAAGGAGAATATTTTATAAAATATGTTAGCCTTAAAAGGTTATACGTCAGAACTGTAGCTCTTGACGTAGAACGCGTGTTGACTGTCGACATCTGAATAAACATTTTAATGATATCACCTCCAAGCTCGAAGTTGGTTATTGTTATAATTTTTTGTTATTTTTGAAATAACCCAGGTTATGCCGCTAATGTTCGCGTAGACTAAACTTACACCAGCAACTAGCCCGCTATGTGATTAAGTTTAAAGGTCGGTAACCTTGTTAGTAATGTCCCGATAGTAATCAAATAATTTGTGTACAATATTTATGTGCGAAAGTAGTTCAGCAAACATCATCTCGATTGTATCTGTGATTTCCGTGAAATTAGTGTGTAATTGTTAGTACTAGTTACTAATAATGCTTTATATTCATTACTTTTTCTAAACTGGATAACCTTAAAGTTCAAAATCAAAAACTCCTAATAACATTTTTAGTTCTGAAACTTAAAAATTTGATAACCACTAGCTTTATTAAATAACTCTGAAAATATGTTTTGTTTAGGTTCATTTTTTAACTTATCATGAAAGTTGCTTTTAATAGTCCCGGATTAAAATAACGAATAAAAACTATTTGAATATATTAGGTTGCTAATCTAGTACTTCATTTGACAGCAAGTTTTAATTGAGTCAGCTCGTAAAACGTATCTCAATTGAGCTGCATGACATCACTTCCACGTCTATTGAACTAAAATGCAGCGGTTGTTAGTAAATAAGCGCATTAAACTGACGACAATTGAAGATTAGCGTAACTATTATTTAGAGGATAAATAAAGAGTAAATAATGAAAAATATTGGATTTTTGTCTAAAAGAAAAACCGGTCTAGACAGCGTACTTCGTATAAAAATAATTGTTCAAAATGACTTGGAAATCATACAGAATAATGTTTCAATATTTAACAGAAAAGTACAGACGTGTAACTAAAAGATTGAAACTGAAAAAACTTAACAGTTAATCTTTATTTAAAAATAACTGAAAGAAAATTCTAGATTTTCTGATAAAAAAGTATGTTAAAAAATATGTTCACAATATTTGCAAAAGTTGCCTATAACATTTTTATTCGATATAAAAACCATTATCCAATTAAATAGTTCTCTTACTATTATGGGTAGTAAAAATTGTGAATTAAAGAATTACTACGTTCGTTAATTAATGAAACTTAAACCGTAAAAAGAATTTCAAATTATGCCTAATAAAGTATATAAAAACATTTTAAACGGTCTTAGACTTTAATGTGACACTAATTGATTTATTATTATGTTTGCATCATGGCCGTTTCAATTGCAATTAAATTACAATTGCTTACTAAAGCGGCGCCTTCGCTTATCTTCAATTAACCATAAATGCGATTGTTGCCCCGTGCACGTTCCAATTAAACAACATAAAATATAATTGCGCCCAATGATCATCATTATAGACCGATAAACGTTCACTAGTTGACATAGTTTTTAACGAAACATCTCTACGTCCTACCCTGCCGTTATCCAGCAGATTCCTACGACTTTCATCAGTTCCACAGATACCGATAAAGTTTACAAAATTGCACGTGTATTTCCATTTATTATACTTTCCAACATTCTTCTATACAATTGGCATGCACGTGAGTCGATCCGTTTTCAAATTGTGCGTCAAAAAAAATTATTAAATAACCCAAATTTCGCAAGAGTTACGGAATTAGAAATAAGGGTTGCAAAAAAATCCTTTCTAACCCGAACGTCCGAGTCCCGTACACACGTGCACAGAGTAACAATGCGCCGATGACTCACGGACGGGGCTCAAACTTCGTCCACGCCAAAGCCCCGCGTATTATTAAGAAAAAAAAAACAAGATAAGCGCTCACTCGTCGTACCGCATCAAGGAATTGTACATCTGCCGAAATTTCTCACGGCTTCGCAGCGCGCGGTATTATTATACCGGACCACTTCGCTATCGACTTATGTATAGATCTCGGGGCCGTGGGTAATAGTGATTATGACAACTGGCCACTGACCACTGGCCATTGGCCCGTCTAGCGGTTTTAATCAATAACGTTTAATTACCATATCAGGTTTTCGCGCGTTATCTTTCTCAACGGCCAGTTAATTACAAAATACGGTACACAGATTAATAATGGCTTGACATATAGTGTTACCATTAATTTATAACCGTATCGAAATTAATAAAGATGTTTAAATTTTTTTCCATAGTTTAATTAAAAAAAATTAGTGCAAGGTATAATACTTCTTACAACACGTGCAAGAATAATTTTGACTCGACTCTATTATTAGGTGTAAAGAAATAAGTCATGTCTTTTATATTCACGAATTGCACAAAAGCTTCAAAGTTGAAAGTCGGTGGTGGCATGTTGGAACATGTTCATAACATTTTGGAACAGGTTGTAACTTGCTCCGTTGGGGTAGTTTTACGAACTTGTGCATATTTTTTTGTATTTACTACTTGCACATTAAATATACGGTATAACGTATTTTATTATTACTGACAAGAAAACTTTTTTCTCTATAAATTAGTATTGGAAGAATAATTTATTTAAAAATTCTGCCTTTTATTGTATAAAAATTTGAAAAGTTACGATAAATTATTGTCTAGTAAATCTATTATTGAATTGCACAAAAGCTTCTGCTTTGATGCTGAAAATCAAGTCAGAACATGTTCAATTTTTTGGGACAAGTTGCAACTTGTTTCGTAGGGGTAGTTCTGTGAGCTTTAAGTGTAAGCTATGAATATTGTTATAATTTGAAATAAAGTATTTAGTAAGCTATGTTTACACTATAAATAGTATTTTTAAAAATTATTCAATACACTATTTAATTCAAAACAAATATATTACAGACTGTGCATAATAATGATAATTTAATTAATAAGTGAAACTTACTTATTCAATTTGAATTAAATTCATAAATGTAGATGTTAATAACGCTAAGAACATAACAATCATTATGTTATTGATTTTGTATGCAAATCACACAGACACATCCACATTACATTTAATTTTATTAAGATTTACTAAAATCATATGTTTTACATTTGGTTAACTCTGCTATCTTTTAAAAATCAAGCTTTTTTTTCCTAAATATGGCTTTCGGCATATTAAAAAAACGTATTTATATTACTTACATAATCTTAACGTGCTCATCTGTAATAAACGTTTTTATAACAGAATAAATTATTTGAGAAACTAATCCACGAAATACAGGAGTGAATCCTTGTTTGAAAGAGAATGATGTGATGGTAATTTATACCTTCGTAATTGTGATTTTGGAAGCAAACATTTATGTTTCTAATTTTAATTTAATAACACAAACTTTTTACATATGTTCAAGTAAATATTCATTAATCAAGAGACCATCCAAAAGCGGATGTACATCGGTTAAGATGATAATACGTTCATAACTAAAGTTTTCAAAATATAATTGATTATTTTTGTATGAAACAAGCAAGTTAGTTTTGATAATAAAATAGTAAAAAGACGTAACGAAGTTTAAGGATGATAGGAAGTAAATAATATACGCGTGTTAATGTTTCCCGCCAAAGGTTTGTTACGTTTTTTATTTATTAGTAATTAAAGTAATATTATAAAATGTCATGAATATATAATCAAGTATATGTAATAAGTAACATTTATTAGAAAAATGTGAAGTGGAAATGTAAAGATTGGTTAAAGTGTAAATTCAGGAAATGTTAAAGAAAAAGAGCGGGAATTGAAAAGCTGTTTATGAATTTGGAAGCGCGCGCGCGCCGCGCATGCGCACGTGCGCGGGGCGAGGCGCAGCGGAGAGGGGTGTGTTGCCAGCAATGCGGTCCGCCGGGCGCGGAGATAAGTACAGCGCGCGCCGGCCGGCCCAACATCCCGTTTGACCACTTTTTGATACAGGTCCCTGAGCAACTCTCAACAACACTTTTATGGCCAGGAACCGCCACTTCATTATTATACAGTGCTGTGATTTAAAACTTTATACATGATACCAAGGTTGCATAAGTAAAAGAAAGTAAGTTCGCTTAATTCATATTTTATTGTAACCAGTTTTGGATGTAAAACATATATAAATTATTATACTTAAAACAATTAAAGCTCAGTATTGAATCACAATAAGCTTAACCCTAACATTAATTTATACAATACAAAAAAAATATCACATCGCTCGAAACGACTACTAAAGCTTTACTGGAGTTATCACGAGATTCCTAATCTAATTACATATGGCACAATAGATCTATATTAAAGCTAACATCACAGACGGTTGCTGAAACCAACGGAGCAGTCACTGGTTTCACGGAAGACACTGATTGTAGTCGCAAGTTGTTGCTTAAGCTTGAACCCAGCGGTCTTGGTAAACTGGGTATTGCTGCTCCGCGGTCTGGCACTCGGTGTAACAAGATGCCGCTGCGAAGTCGCCTTCGTTCTTGGTTACAGTCGTCCAGAAGAAGGTTCCGGCGTCGGTCCGGGCAAAGTGCACCGGGATGTAGAAATCTTCACGGGCGACTGGCACAAGGTCGTAGCTCTCGTCCTGATTGCAAACGAGGAACGCAGCTCCGGATTGGCAATTGTCCATTTCCTCGTATATCTTTTGCTCCAAGAGTTCGTTGCTGTTGTTTTGTTCGCTCTCGTAGCACGTGTCGAATGCCTTCGCTGGCGTGCGTTTTGTTGTTTTCTTAATGATTTTCATGAGCGGCTTCAGCAGCGCCTTCAGGCCGCTGTTCTTCACCTTCTCACTGTTGTATTTGTTCTCGTTGATCGAGTTGTTTGTCGCGATGATGTATTCGTTGTTGGCGTAGTAAGACATTTTGAGAATTGTTATAGTTTCGATAGAACGTGTGTTGCTTGTGAGAGTAGAAGCGGGAATGTGGGGCTGCCCTGCCGGCTCGCCTTTTTATACAGCGCTCGCCGCCCCCGGCACAAAAGCTCCATGTATGTGAAAAGCTTTCGCTGTGTATGTGTGCGTCTGCGTAACTCAAGTGGTAAGCCATATCGGACATTTTATTATGCTATTCATAAACATTATCCTTTTTATAATTATTTATAATGGGGTTGTTGTGTCGATAGGGAAACATTTTTAATATTATTTGGAGTTTATATTTAATTAGGTAAGTGGGATGATATACTTTATTACTTTACAATATAATTTAATGCTTCATACTCTTTTATTGTAATATGATTTTTCAAGTAATTTAAGTACATATACTTCTATACGTATGTATACTTAAATTAGTAAAAAAAATGTATTTTGTTATATTGTAAAAATTAAGTTTTAGTCTCATTGAAAATCTAGTACGAGTCTTATAGTAATAGTTCGGTAAAGATTTTTTTTATCTTATTATGTTGAAACTTATAGCAATACACCAAATAAGTTTACTCATATGACAACTTGCTACGGTATATTTATTTTATACAGTGAGTTTTGCAAATAAATCATGTAGTAGTGACAAGTGCAAGAGTGTCCGTTTGTGATATGAAAGTGTATTCGTCTGTCCACGCGCCGGGCTGTGGCGGGCCGTGGGTAAACATCACATGTTGCTTATTAGCCCCCGTCCGTGTAACAGGAGTGAGTATATACAATGCGATTGTAATCGCTCGCGCCCCATTTGGGGTCACCGAGTCAAGTCATGGGGCGCACGACCCCATTATTTTGACCCTAGGTCGTTCACGCGTTTGACGTGTGCCTTACGTGTTGTATCATTATTAATGTTTACAATTCAGTGATTTCATCAAAACTTCCATTTTAGAATTAAAATTTTACTTAATGCTCAATGAATAATGTTACTTAACTTGATATCTAAACCGAGTATTTAAGCTATTCGAGTGGGTGTTCATTAGTGTTATATTTACAAAAAGAAAGATTAAATTTAGGATGCCACCTACGCACAAAATGTTTGGGCTGGTACCGGTCCGAGCGTGTAAGATTTTTTTCCGCTGTACGTCCGAAGTATATAAAAAAAAATTGAGTTTAAAGAAATCAGTGTAGCGGTGATAGTGCGGCGGGCCAATGGGGTGCGCGGGCGGCGGCAGGTGCGCGCGCACACATTCGATCCCAGTTTAAATATACGATCGACGAACACGTGCATACGAACGGGACGCACATACCGCGGCGCGCGCGGCGCGAGAGAGACGGGGTTGATTTTTTATTGGTATGAATAGATTCACGACTCCTTCATATCCGAAATAGGGTAACGCAAAGGCTAATTTGGTTATTGAAAATTGAGGGGTTGTTCGTGGGAATGCTCTCCGCTCCCAGGTTCCCAGGGTTGCTCGCACATTTAGCTTTTTTTCGGCGTCGCGAGTTTCGGCACGACAGATGGCAAGCGGGCGAAGGCTCTGCTTTTGTATAATAAATCGTATGGGGTATTGGAATTAAACATTCCATTTTGATGGCTCATCGCGTACGGGGGCGAGGAAGAGGGGACAAGGGGATGAAGATGTAAACAAGTGTAAAAGGGGTCAGTGGGACTCGGCGGGGACTGTAATTAAATGTCTATTAGAGGCGTTTTAAGATTATTAGGCCAGATTGTTTAGGGGCTCTCGAACAATTTTCGTATTTCCTTTTTTTTTATAATTATACCAATTAATGAATCTTGATATGACTTCACGTGTATAATGGCGTTTTATGGGCTATTTATGAATGTTTTATGTTCTGTACGGATTTTAATTTTTCAATAGGTTTTTCTTGTAATTAAAAAGTTTACATTACATGTTTAAGTTACATAAGTAAATACTTACAAAATAATGCTTTAATTTGAACATAATTAATTAAGCGTAAGCGTGGTTCTCATATGTAAATATTTTTTGTAGTTACAAGTGCTTTTCGAAGGTTGTTTATAGTTTACAACTGTAGTACCCCTACACCCCTTGTATTATGTGCATTGTTCGGGATTGCACTTGTTGTGTCGTTTAACGGTAGGGGAACTTTGAGGGTGAAATTATTACACAGTTTGACTTATCAGCAGCACTCAGATGCTGGTGACTTAATATTATAAGTATTTCAACTGAAAAGGCTTTTGTATACGCTGTGCATTTTGAAATAGCTTGTAAGATTTGTCTGCGATGCAATTACATTTGAAGTCTTTATAATGTTTTTTCTAAATATAAGTAAACCGAAGACCTGACAAGTATGGTACTGGAAAGATTCTTGAGAAGGCATGTATAGCCATACGCAGGGAAGGTTGACCTCCTTATGCTGGTTTGATTAGCTCGAGAAAATTGCATGAAACAGTTTAATGTATTCATGTTGTGATTTTTATTTGTGTAATTTAAATATTTATTATATTACCCTAAAATAGGTTTTAAAAGTCGGACTTAATGTCTATGGGCATTCCCTGCTAGTCGACATAGAAGTGGAGAGATGTTTATTGTAAATGTGGAGGAAGTTTAAAATTTCAAGAAAAAAGATACATAGCGAGAAACTAGTGTGTTGTACGTTTGTAGTAAATCATTGTCACCTATTTTATACTTTGTTTGTAAGTTATGTTACAATACAGATATTTTTTTTTTTAATTATTGTATAACACAAAAATATTTTGGTACTTAAGAAAATATCGGCGGTTTAATTTATTTTAATCTTATTCCACCTAAAAAGTAAATCTATTTCTTATAAAGACCCTATTGTATTCGTTGTGTGGGAATTTCAGTTACGAGATTCGAGAGTATAATATTGGGGGTGGAAAATAAAGGGCGATGTATAAATCACCCCCTAATCGTTGGCTTTTTTTTGCTTTACACTTGTTGCGTCGCCGACGTGTTTAGAGATTGTATTTCATAAGTAAAATGCAGTTGTGAATGTTACTTACATTTGAAAATGTGCTTTATTACTTTAGCAACAGTTTATATAGTTAAAGAGTAAGTTGTTACCTAATGATAAGTGTAAGTTTGTGTTGAAGCGAAGTGGGGGTCGGAAATTTCAGGGGTTATTGAACAATTAATTGAATCACAGGTAAACTTATTTTGTAGAGCTTTGAATTTGTACAGGTTTGCATAAATATTAATTATGTAGTAATAAATTGTGTTTTTATTTAAAAAACCTTTGATTTTTATTTGTGTTTTTCCTTCCTTAACGTATTAGTATATTTAAAGCAACACATGACAATTACCTAGACGAGATTTAATTATTAACTATAACTGCTTCAAAGACTTAACTGTTACTTTTAGTAGGACCAATTTTTAATACTCAAACTGAAATCTATTTTTTGTTTGAGGTAATTTAAAAATCTATATATAATTGCTCCGTAATAAAACAAAATTTCCAAATCAACCAAATTATTCCCTTGAATCAGTGCGAGGCCTTACTCGATTTACGTTAATTTTTTTTTTTTTTTTTTTTTTTTTTTTTTTTTTTTTTTTTTTTTTTTTTTTTTTTTTTTGTTTTTTTAGTGGCGGCCATTTTAGAGGCGGGAGTTGTTGTTAGATAAAAATTGTTGGTTTTTTTTTTT
>DWLS01006230.1:0-11864 GCA_018246255.1 Pachliopta kotzebuea | reverse complement strand
ACACCCCTCCGGGCCCACCCAGGGCACCGGCGGAACGTCCGTAAAAGGATTCCCCCGCGTTAAAAAAAAAAAAAAAAGGGTGCACCAGGGCCAGGTGAGGTTGGCTTACGTCCCTTGAGTTGTTGTGTGGGACCCCTTACACACCTTATTAATAGACTATTAATTATTTTCTGTCTCTAAGTACTGTAATATTTTCACTTTATGAACACAAGGCACAGCAAGACACATAAGAAATATTAACAATTTTATGATATATGACATGACCTAAGCGATATACTAAAATGGGAATGGACCATACTCAGTTTATGACTTTCGTTTCCTAACCAAGAATTTTTTTTTGGTATTTCTGGTAACTTATTTTTATTCTCCTGCGCTCGTTAAAATGACACAGCACCACTTTGCGCTCGTCGCTTTGAGTAAAAAGTTATTAAGCCTGGTTACCCCAGTCATTTGATAAGCATACAGCACCCTTCAAACCAGAACACAGTAATATTTGCTCATTACTATTTGGCGGCACAAATAGAAATATAAACCTAGACAGTCTCTGGCAAACAAGACCTACCAACAGTACTCAACACTCATCAAGTAGATATATCACTGACACAAGTACATCGATAAAACTAACTAAGTTTGTAAAATGTGCCTCCTGTATGTAATATACAGTGAATTTGGAGATTTTACACAAACCTTATAAGAGAACCAAAGTGTAGATAAACATTTTACTTTTCTTTTTTTACAAAATAAATAAAGTCTACGTAAGTAATGTCTCTAGCTAACAACACCCTGAAAGTGGGTAATGTTTGCTAGCCACAATAAAAACTGTGAAACTAAATGATCTACGGCAACAGAGTCCTATCAGTACTAAGGTTTGATACTATATATTTTATATTTCAAATAATAAACACATGTGATGTATTCCTTTATAGTTTAGTTTGGGTAAATCACAAACCATCAGATATACAATCTGCTTGTCTCATAGCAGTGGTTAAAAAAGCAATCCATTTTTGAGTTATATGGTTTTAGTAATATATAGTAGTAGTGTTGAAAAACAATGTATACCTTTTTAACGCTTTTCTCTGCCAACTCTAGCTGTCGTCGAGTTTGCTCCAGCTCCATTTCAATCTTCTTCCGCTGCAGCATTAGAAGCTCTTGCTCCTTTTTAACAAGAATGTTACGCATGTTCTCTTCATCTTCCTTCAAAGTAGCATTTGCACTGGTCGATAGTGAAGCATTCTAATGAAAAAAAAATTTCTTTAAGATTCATAATATTTTATTTGCAAATACACAATTTTTTAATTAAATATGCTCATACTAATTATCATAATAGTTACTTTGGAAATAAATGTTATTTTGAATAGAATAGGAAGAAAAGAAATATAAGAGATTATTCAATAGAAATGATATTTAAAATTACAAGCAAGTTTACAATTTGTGAAGCTATTAGTGCAGTATGATATGGTATATATATGTGAAAATCAAGCATATGTATGTTTGTGTGGGGCAAGAAATTATAAATGAAATAAATGTCAACATAATCAACTAAAATAACACCTTTTTCAGAAAATTTGGATTTACATGGATGTTTGACTGCTGAGGTTGTGCTTGAATTGGCCACGCTGGATCAATCAGGTTCACTTTCACATCTAACTGATATAGCTTTGTAGCTGGAAAGACTTCATGCCAAGTTTCCCGTAGCTTAAACATTTGTGATCTAATTTTTTCATCAACCTGTTAAAAGAGAACATTTATTAACTCTCTCATGACATGTTCATGTTACAGAAAATTATTTATGTATTAGATTCTTACTTGCTTGAATGTCCGTGTAAACATATTAACAATGCTTTGAGAAAACTTCTGGGTGTAAGCTCCGCCAACATTCTTGATAATTGAATCAACTAAATATAGTACAGGCAGCTTGATTTCTGGTTGAACCTGTATGGAGGAAAAATATAATCTCATCCCAAAGCCCCTGGCTGACCAAGTCTACATTGGTTTTTCCAGTGATCAACCATTTGTTTTAAAATTGGTCATTGTTTGCCAAAACTTCAATGTTTTATGGTATGGGTAAGAATAAGACAAAAATTATTTCGGCAACCTGTTTAATTTTAGCATATGAAAATAAATAAGATCACATTTCAAAAAAACTTTATTTTAATCACAGTACAAAACTGAAATGAAATAGGTGTTTGGTTAATGTTACATACCAATGAAGAAAAGGCAGCATTTTAGGTTGATGATTTGAACAGGTAACTCCTAATATATGTACTAAGGTAAATACTAATATAAAATTTTATTTTATCAATTGGAGAAATAAGAACAACAACTCATATTACAACTTTAAAATGAAAAATAGTACAAAATATTTAATACAAAGGAAAGACAAAATACTTTTTTAAAAAATATTATGATATGTGCAAATGAACACAATGTAATTAACCTTGAAGATAAGTTAAAAATATCTAAAAAGAAAATAATGTCTTGAAATAACATATATTAAATATGCCAGCAACTTGACTAACTTAGTTATCTAATCAACTAATACCTTGAAATTCTACAGATAAACGTCGAAATCGTTTAATATTTGTAGGAGTTACCTGTTCGTTGTACACGGCTGGATACAAAAAGAAGACTGTTAACCTCACTGAAAAGTTATCCACGCATCAAGTAATGCGTCATCTACAACTTTCCCTACTTCCTTCGGTCGCGTCAGACCGTGACACATTTGAAGGCTCGCCAATTTAAAAATGCAAAATCACCTTCTCCAAATGCTTTTCCACCGTATCAACAATAACCCCAGCATGCTCAATATTCTCTTCTGCGAGTATCGTAAGCATATTTATAAGGGGTTTGCTGTTGACCGTAAGGTCTGCTAAGCTGGACGCATATTCTTCCGCTATTTCCTTCGACATCGTGCTCGATGAACCCGTCCTCTATTCTCACCATACCAAATATTCTTCAACAGCACATTACTGCAAAGGGAAATACAACTTATTCTGCGTTACGTGGCTTCATCCAACATGGCGAGTTTTTTCATTAACGATCACGCACTTAACTTACGTTATCACTGATAATTCGCTGATGTAGATAATTATTTCACTCTTACCGGAAACGTCGCACGTATTTATTAAACACACATAATGAAAATCACGTAGAAATAAGTTTTATGAGAAATCACACAACCGCATTGACAACCTGTTTAATGGAAACGCGACCAACTCATAGGAAACAAAATGGTGGACCTGTTTTGTAGAAAGCCTAAGCTCGTTATTGATAAAAGAAAAAGTGAAACAGGGCAACCCCATTTACATTACAAAAATTTTTTTAATTTATAATTTTATTTTATCGGACACTCTTTTTTTTATCATTACTTAAGTAAACATTAAAATCATTATTTAATTGTGTAATTATTTCGAATACGTAATTTTAAAGTCATGAGCAGGTACCAAATAATAAAAGTTTTTAAAATAATGCATTTTTCTGTAGCAGACAAAATTAAGATGCGTATATAACATTTTGATAGTATATTTGCAAATTATCCATCTAATTAATGTTTTACCCTTACAGTATTGCTACTATCATAAACATATATTATTTTATTATGATCATATACGAGTGTATAGCAAAACACAGACATTTATGAACAAGTTCTTGAATAACTTTTCATATTTAGTATTAAAAATAGAAATAAACGTTGATGAAAACAGCGATATTAATTTATGTATTCCTCGCCTCTGAAAATCGAAAGCTTTATCTTGGAAGTTCTTGACAAATACATCTACCAGGAAAAAAATGGTTAATTTTGGTAAATCCTACTTCCAAAATTACGTCAATCGGCGACTCCATCGCAGCTGGGCAGGATTGGAATTTCGATTTTCTTGTTCCGACTTCCGCAGTGTCTAAAGGCAAAGTTCTTTAAGTCGTGCGTGTTGCTAGTGATAACTTAACGATGGGGCAAAAAGGTATTCATGTTACGGCCGCGTACTTGTTAACGCAATGTTAGCAGGCCTCTCCCTAGGTGGACCGCCGATCTAGTGAAAAACCCAGGTAAGCCGCTGGACGAAAGCAGCGTTGGATCAATCGGCGTGAGGATCATTGAGAGAGGCATGTGCTCAGCAGTGGATGTTACAATGAAATTTTTAATGTTGTTAATTCTTAATAGTAATTAAATAATTTCTTTTAGGTGTCCACTTTCGAACATAGGTTTTTTTCTTCATAATTCCACATTTTTTGAAACAATGTTATCTGTATCCTATCCATCCACCACCCACTGCATCAACATTCATTTGTACCCCGTATTGTCTTCGTTTTTTGCCGGTATTTCGAAAGGACTCCTCTCTTAATGGTCTTAAAAGAGTTATAATAGCACTTTTGTCTACTTACACCGTATCTTATTTGAACTTCTATTCAACAGACATATAAAAAAGAGCTTCCATTTATACATCTATGTCACTATCTACAGTAATGTGGTGGTGTGGTGTGGTCGACCCTACCAGTAAAGTGAAATGTTGATCTACCGGTGTTGATAGTTTTAAAAACTATTTCTAGCAGTGAACACGTTACCCGATTAATGATGATTAATATGGTGAACGTTATTACAAAATTTGTTACGTCTATGATTAGTGAGAAAGTAATAATAAATGTTTTCTGTTAAAAAAAATAATCGTTTGTGTAGATTTCCCAAATGGCTTAAAGGTCTCGTTACCTGGCCACAAAATCTTAAAAAAAAGTACACCATAATTATTACACTTTGACACTATTGACAAAAGACATTCATTCTTCGATTGTGACAAGTTGGCATATTTAAACGAATTGTTTCTTACAGTGTTTGTGTAAAGTATATTTTTAAACAATTGAAATATCATGGCAAACGTTAATACTGGGGAATTATTGAATTTCGAAGATTATTCCCCAGAGCACAATGATCGTAGTGCGCGAATCGAAGTCGAAGCTGTTCACACAAATCAGTACAACATACCCAATCCAAATTATGGGTTCGAAGAGCCCAAGAACGTTGATGAACCACAGGCTGCCCCTCAAAGTTGGTATACATTTTATTCTGCGACATATATCCAAAACAAGTTGATGACATATAAGTCATCAATATTTTATTAGTTAATTAAACTAATTATTAATTATTAATATGTATAAGTATAGCTGCTTTATGTTTATGATGTTAAACAACCTAACTGTAATAATTTTGGACCAAGTAATAGTAAACATGTTAATGTTTGAAAATCGACACCTGTTACACCAGCTCTACAAAATCAATATTAACAAATTTTGTGCTCGACAAGTAGTACTAATACAACTTTACATATATTTATAAATTTAAAGTAATTGTGTACTCAATTTATTTATTAATGACAGTTACAGAGCAACTTAAAAACATTAAAAATCAATTACCTAAGTAATGTCATTACACATCATTGATAATAAATTATCTCTGATTCCAAAAATATGGATATTATTAAGTAATAATCAAATGTTTGTGTTGTAATTTTGACTAATATTAATAAAGCTATGTTGGAATAAAACAGACAATTTGCAGTACATTATAAATATATTATTTAATTATTTTACCTTTACTATCAGCAGGAAATCACAACTTCTGGACAATAGAGTACTACCAGAAATACTTCGATGTACACACAAATGAGGTAGTTGAGAGGATCATTTCCTTTGTCCTACCACAAAAGGTATCCCGCAACTATTTCGATGAAAGAATAAAAGGAAAACCAGACTTGTATGGGCCTATTTGGATATCCGTCACATTGGTAAGGTTAACTATATAAGCAAATAATGTTAGATTTCAAAAATATTGATATTTAAAAAAATATTTTCTGTCAAGAAAATATATGAAGTAGTTTTAAAAAAGTAATGTTCTCACAATAACACAATAGTGTTCTGGTTAGATCGGTGCAACATGCTAGTCAAATTACTGAGGTAATTAAAACTGTACATCTCAAAGCAACTAACACAATATGGTGGGCAGGCAAATCACTGTCAGGTGAACGTCTTGCTCACATTGACGATTTGGCTCTATAATATGTATACAGGAGGGAGCACATTTTTCCATCCACAGCCTCTCTCTCACTTATTACCATGTAAAGTTTAAGTCAAGTATTAGTCCATTGTCAATTAAAAATATGTAAAATTACTTTTAGATCTTCACAATAGCAGTGAGCGGGAACATCGCGAACTATTTGCAAAGCGCCAACAAAGCGATGCATTGGCGTTACGACTTTCACTTGGTGTCCTATGCGGCAACAGCTATATTCTGTTATGTGTGGCTTGTACCATTGGCACTGTGGGCCACTTTGAAATGGACAATAGTGCCAGAGGGCCAGGATGAAATAGAGACACAGGTTAATACAGGTTTTATAAATTAAAATTCCATAGTCACTGACATAGTACAGCAGGTTAGTAAGTTGAAAAAGAAATAGGTTGTTCACATAGTGTAAAGATCTGTCAGCCAAATAGGCTGCATTAAGCATGGATCAATAAGCTGGTGAAGTTTTCCCAGAATTATGCTACAAATTAGGATGATTTATATTCAGTAATTGATAATAATAGGTCTAAACACTGATTAATTCCATTTCATATATAACTATATTCATATATTTTTGTATTGTTCCAGCAATCAAACTCACCTACCATGATGTCTCTCTTCTGTCTGTATGGATACTCCCTGTCGATTTACATCCCTGTGGCGATCCTCTGGACTATCCAGGTGTCCTGGCTGCAATGGCTATTTGTACTTATGGCAGCTTTCATTTCAGGAGCTCAGCTTGTATTCTGGCTCCTGCCAGCATTGAGAAAGTCCAAATACTTCTTTATACTAGTTGGTTCTATTCTTGCATTCCATTTCCTCCTTGCTACAGGTTTCATGCTGTACTTTTTTCATGTGCCTAGCACTGGTGACATTAAGGCCATAGTTGTTAGTACTACAGTTAAGGAATAGTTTATGACTTTTGTAAAATGTTGATTTAGAGAAGTTTTGTTATCATTCCTTAAAACCATCGGTAGTAAATTATGTCACTTAAATTAATTTTTGTACATAAATGTTTTATTACTTTCTCTCATTTTATATATACATATAATTAATATCTGGCTATTTAAAACAGAATCATTAGAATTACTTTTAATTGTGTTAGCTAATACACTAAAAAATTTACATATAAAAGGTAATTTTAAACATTTTCTGTTATTAATATATACATACATTAATGCATTCATAAAGTGACTCGGCGTGGACCCCCCAAAAGGTCTTTAAACCTTCCAGTACCGCGCTACTACCTAGCTATTTTGCGCAACTTTCACCAGTTATAGTAGATTGTAAATTTTTTATTAATGTATTCATTTATGTTTAAAATTGATAACATCATTATTTTATCTCCATGATTTCCACGTTGATGCTGAACAGTCATTTCGGAAGAGAAATTTGCTATACATTGCAGTAAGGACACAGTACTATGAGGAATGTGTATATTTTAATCTGTCGCCAGCGTAGGGACTAAAAGTCACAATGTGTCACAATGTGCAGCCTAAGATTTTGGTCGTCACTTTGATATAGATGTTAAGTCTCGTTACCCCAATAATTTCACTAATACACAGCACCCTTCAAATCGAAATACTGTAATATTTGCACGCGACTGTTAGGCGGCTGCAATAGGAACTGCTGTGGTACCTATTAATGTTTTTTGTATCACACAAAATGATCATTATAGCATATTTTGGACTCATGGATAAATCCCGATGTATTAAGTATATCACAATTTATATTTTACTATAGCATCACTTGTCGTGTGTTTCACTACACACGATGACCACGACCCTTAGTGATGAGGAAAACACGACTTGGAAGATAGCATCATTTCATAAACATGGTCATAGTTGGTAAAAAGATTTTTCTGATACTTTAATAATTAAATCTTATGATAATTTATGATGTAAAATGTGCTTAATAATTCTAAGTAGCTTTATATTAACAGGCATTCTTAAGTAGCTTCTGTAATGTATTTTATTGATTAAATGTATTATGTATAAACGTCTTATTTAATTTACTCGCCACTATTATTGTTATCACAAGTAAGTGTATGACGGATGTGATGGCGATAAAATATAGTTACTGGTGATAGGTCTCTATTGCTGGAGACTGTCTAGGTAGATACTACTTTTTTATCGCCAAAAAGTACTGTATTCCGGTTTGATGAGCATTGTAGCTTAATTACTAGGGAAATGAGATTTATATATCTCAAAGAGTTAAGAACATTAAAAAAAAAAATGGCTGCATTTATAAAGATTAAGCGCTCAACGTCTTGTTACCAGCTAGTGCATACTGGGACTCTCTGTCACGTTGTGTGGGCATTGCTTGGACCTTTGAGAAAATTGTGCTGAGGATCCTTTTAAGTGGTCACCGTAAAGCGAGCGGCCATAGTCAGAGATTAAGAATGAAAAGGCTTTTTTTGTTCGTATTACTGGGACTCCAAGCTTACTTACATAAGGAGAATATCAAGGTCATATATCTCGCGTCGGCCAAGTGCGGAATACGACGGTTTCCAACAGTTATTTTCAATAACAAATGTCCAAATTAAAACTCATAAAAGTAAGCAAAATAATTTATTAACGTGTAAATATTTACAGTTAAGGCACAATGTATTTCTATTTACATCACTATATACACAAAATTAGTCAAGTACGTTAAAGTCTCGAAAACTTTTGATCCACGGCTCCCTGTAGAATGAGGGATAATCCGCGTGGCTGGACTGGACTGTGGAGCTTACCTCTGAAAGCATGTTGGCTGAAATAAAAGAATATTTTTTTCCAATAATTATGTAACGGACGATAAACGGAAAATAAAAAATTCACAATTTAGAATAAAAGCAGGTTTACCACTGCCTACACTATCAATAAAAATAATTACAGTGCAACTCGTCGTGCGTATGGGCGCGCATTGCTTCGCAGAACTCGATCAGGTGGCCTTCACCATGACCCAGCAGTGGCGCGAACTCTGGGTCACGAAGCGCGCATCGGTGTAGCACCTGCAGTCCGCCCCGACAGACTGACAGCGCATCTGCCGCAGGCCCTGTACACCAGATTACTGCTGTTAACGTATACTGAAATGCGCACACGCATCAACTGCTCAAACAGACCTTATTTTATTCTACGACGCGTTGAGAAGGATCACCTGAAAGTATACACTTGCCCAATGTAGCGTTAGTTAGGATGATTATCGTCACTAGATGTAAGATGTCAAGTCTCGTTACCCTTATTAGATGAAAGTAAATAAGTGCAGTCCCCGATCAATATCCCGAAAAAGAAGTTAGAAATTCCTTTTATAAACTTCATTTTCCATGGTGTTTCAATAAAGTTACGTAATGGTAATTTACGAGAAAAGACTACTAACCGAATGCGACGTTATCAGAAGCCATAGCGGCGCAGATCCTTAATGCGTACACCAGCGTCTGCAGAATCGTGCACCGGCATTCGCAGCTGTAGTAAACAGACAGCCGTAAGTAAAACGGGCGAACAAGCTAGAAGTGATGGTAAATCTACCCACAAAGTAATCGTTGCATTAAGCCGCAAGAGAGATCTCGTTACTATAATTAATTTATTACACACAATGACATTTTCTCACTATTATATGGCGAAAGAAACAGGCCCTACTACCTTCTACTTGTAAAATAGATTGCTAAAGACCTTATTACTGATATCATCAAATAATTTTATACCTTTATCTAAGACACGAAAATATTTTATTCTTAGACTAATTTGTAATTACTACCTCGGCTTATCAGCGTTATCATGGGGAATGTTCGAGTTAGAATAAAAGAGAAGTAGATCCCACGTAACTACCACAGCGCGCTCTATTAATGTCTGCTTTTCTATGCACACGAGGGCAGCCTCTATCTGCTTTACTAGTACTTGGAGGAAGCACGAATCTGAAAATACATTTTATCAATATACAGCAGGTTAACCGTTAAAATGATGTTAAACGACAATGAGGCCGCAAATGGTGAAGCGTGCTCTCTCGATATACTCTAATTTTTTAATGTTGACCACCGAAACTCAGAAATACTTTTTTGGCAACTAATTTACAATACGAGAATGGTAGGTAGGCTAGGCAGCTTCGAAAAAATCTACCCCTATCCAATTCTTATCAACCAGGGAACCAGGATCCTATGTTAAACATCAGGTGGTTAAATATTGCACCATGGAGACACTTAGTAGCAGTATGTGTGTGTATCATACATAGAACATAACACTAACCATGATGCCTGCCTACCCTGAAAATCTGCCTAAGTAGCTTCGCTTGAAAGGTATGGGCCTTACCCACAATGATCTGTAGTAAACTGTTGATAACGTGTAACACAAACCTTTTTTAAACAAAAGGACACCCTGGTCGTTATCCAACTTAAGATTGCCGGCGATACCACCCCTGCAGAAGTTCGTCAGGGGTTCCGTCAGTGCCAACTTTCGGACCAACTGCAAAGATTCGCAGCAAACAAATAGCATCGGCCTAGACTCTACTATAGTCTTTACAACGCGCATGATGAGAGTGCCTTTTATTTGGTCGTGCGTCAGAATCCTGTTCAACAACAATACGACAGCCTGAAGGAGCCCACTGTATAGTATGGCACATGACTGCAATATATAACTTGAATTAAAGAATAGATACTGTAGTATTTTAAGTTATCAGCATAAAATTTAAGAGTACTTAACAAGAAATTGTTAATTATTAGATGAACATTCAAATTGTCTAATTGCTAGGTTAAGTAAAAAAGTACTTTATCTGGTACATATGTTTAATGTAATACATACTGTTTTATCTAATAATGAACATATCCTGCTAATAAGTTCTATTAAGATATCTCCCTGACACATGCCATTCTCTTCTAGATTTAATATTTCTGCATTTTCTGAATGTTCTAGAATGTAGTACAGTATCACAGAAAATCTTCGTGCTGTGATTGCTTGCTCCTCTTTGTATAGAGAGCTGGAAATTGAAATATGTTCCTTTCAAAATATCCAAAGATCTTTCAAATATATTAAAAAGTATAATTTCTGTTAAGAAATGTATTCTAAAGAATTTTTTTTTTTTTTTCAAAATCATCATCTCACTGTGGGACTGACTTTCCCAGGTTCAAAGGCAATGATACCTTGCACAAAGACACTGGAAAGGATGACAAATCACAAGTTCTATAGAACAGATGGAAAGCTATTCATAAAGTAGCTGGGGAAACTTGAATTTTAATGGCTTAAGATAAAGCACTGTGGTGTGTATATACATAAAACAATTACGAAAAACAACTGGTGTTAGTAATTGTTGTAATTCAGTTTTAAGATTGATGGAGTAGCTTTATTTTATTGAACATAATGTTATAACGCAAACAGTTAATCACGGGAACAATATTGGCTATTGACAACTACATCAATAATTCTGTATCACTTGTATCCCCTTGCGGACTATTTCCCATAACAAATTAAACTAGTTAATATCTTGAGCTCTTTAACTCACCTTCCACCAAGCAATAATTCCTCTGTTACAACCACCAAACTAGAAGTGGCCTCAATGTACTTCTCATCCATTTCCTTTTGGAATGCTGTGGTTGTTCTATTTGTGAGTATTTCCAGTTCATGTTTCACTTCATTTAGTACAGATTCTGTTTTCTTTAATACCTGAACATAACATATTTCTCCATCTATACAAGAATGTAGCAAAGTAAGCATAACATTATATTTATGTTTTGCTGATTCAAGCAATTCATAAATAACAGGTTATGCTTTAATAATAATAATAATAATAACCCCCCCGTGGGACCACCTTGCCGTGGTGGGGGGGCTTACAGGGAGCAAAATAAAAA
>DWLS01006229.1:0-11864 GCA_018246255.1 Pachliopta kotzebuea | reverse complement strand
AAAAATACATAAAAATAATAATGTTACATATTTTTTTCAGATCATTTTTACTTAAAAATTAAATTGTTTTATTTACAAATGTATAGGAAATGATAAGTTGACTCTAAGTGCAAAATTTCACTTGTGCTTTCATGAGAAACCCCTCGCTGTTGCGGACGAGCCTCGGCCGCTCGTGGTTGTGCAGGTTCTCGATCAGCACAATGCCCGCTCTAGGGTCCTCGGTGTTAGTCTTAACGGAGACCCTGCAGCCGGAGTGCCACTTGGAACACCTCCATTTCACCTGGCCGTTAACTAGGATCTGATACCTCTTGTAAGTGTACCCGTGGAACATTAAGCCGGCGTGTTTCCTCCCTGGTATTATTTCGATTTCTAAAAATTTACACGCACGTGAATAACATGTACAAACTTTAACTTAATTTTATTTTAAGTTTCGGATGCTTAATTCTTTCCCAGTGTAGGAAGTGAATTACAATATCCCGTGACCATACCTTCAGCGTGTCATTATCGTAACCCTCATATCCCTCCCCTAGAGTAGGGATAATGAGCAACTTAAAAAAATATACTTATTATTAGGGAGGCTTACAGTTTTAGATGAATACTTAAGTTAGCTTTCTAATTTCTTTTAACTTAAAAGACAATATACACTTACTCCTTTTTTTTATTTAACTAGTCGATGAGACGAGCAAGGAGTTTGCCCATAACATGACGTTGGTTAAGATTGTATAAACAGCACTACATTGCGCTTGACACCTTGTGATGTAAAGTGTTAAGTCTCGTTACCCCAGTAATTTCACTAGCATACAGAATCTTATTACATAATGCCTCTAGTTAGAATAGTAAGTTGTGGAAGGTCTCTTATGCTGGAGACCGTCTAAGTACCAATGCAGTTACTACTGCAGCCGGCAAATAATATTGACATTAATATGGTCTGGTTATAAGTGTTGTATGCTAGTGAATTTACTAGGGTAACGACACTTAACACTTTGTTTTAAGGCGACTAGGTTAATGTGGTGCTGTGTATACCATCTTAACCAGCTCCACGTTGTTATTACCCATCGTATCACTTAGCATCAGGTTAAAGCCTTGCTCGTCTTGTCGCTTCAAAAAAATGTTTTGACAACTACCCACATTGCATTATAAAATACTTAAGTTTCATTATCACATTAGTAATGTTACTAGTTACAGTGTACTTCAAAATGGAACATGTTCACGTGTTCTGGTGAACGGCTGCTGGATGATGTTGTAATAAACACAGATCATTATACTATTATCTTATTTAAATATGATAATCATATTGATCATTTAGATCAGTCTTTTTCAAAGTGGGCGAAAACGTCTCTTTGGGGGGATTTGAAACCTAGAGAAGGGTCGTTAAGAGGCCCAGAAAAAATGGGAGGCGTTGATGTGAATTTCAGGGGCGATGTATAATTTGCAATTTCATTTACTTTATATAGTATTTTAAATTTCTTTAAAACCTGCTGCAATGTTTTCGTGTAAAATCGAACCTGATATCCGCAAACTTATTAAATATCATCAAATTCATCCATCTCATTAGATTAGTATAAAAACGAAAACATATTTATATTGTTTCTTTTGATTTCATTAAAATATATTATTAATATTATATAAGTTGGATTTTATTTGCTCTCACTGGTAAAAATTTCTAGTTAATAATGTAAGTGTAAACATCAGAACCGACTAATATAACTAAATTATTAAAAGTAATGAAATTGTGGTTTTTAAGTTTTAGGGGTGTATAAAAAATGAAGTGTTAAAAATAATTGATTTCCAAAGGCGGCGGTAAAGGAAAATTTGATAATAAATGATTTAGATGAATAATAGCTGAAACTGTTCTGAACTGGTAATAATAAAAAAAATATTACACGTTGTGTATAAGTATTTATTATAAACATTAGATAAAATAATATATACTAAATTACAATTTAATATTATAATGGCAACACACGGATATAATGTTAATATAGTAAATTAAAATATTACGAACAGAACATTAAAACTGAGTTTAGTGCTTCAAAATTACTTAAAGAACTAAATATGTACGCCTTTTTCATATATTTCAGGTCTCTTGAAATACTAAATTAAATAATTAGGTTTTTATAATAAAATTTGTGAGAGATCGTTTTTAATATTTTTTTGTAAAATAATTCAATATGCTTAACTAAATATAAGTAATAAACTTAAAAATTTAATATACTGTTATGTTAACCTAAACTTGATGATTAATGAAATATAAAATTACACACAGTAAGACTTTCGCGAAAATATTGAAATAGATAACTTTTTTAAATTCAATTCTGATCGATTAACACTCTCACTTCAAGTGATATTAAGTGAGAATGAGGACTGACCGCGACAATACTTTTATAGGGACTTACCTACAATATGAGTAGGCTTGAAAAATATCATCATCCAGTCATTACGACTTAGGACTTTAGAATCGAACCTAGGACATCTGTCTTACATGAGATATAAGTAATTTGTTTTTAAGTTAACGTGTCTGTTATGAGATTGCGGTCTGCTGATTATATATATACCATATATATATCTGAGATTATAACTCGTTACTTAAGTTCTCTGCTCAATACTAAAGACTTGGAGAGAATACCTTTTGGCGTCAAGTCCGCCTTTTTGTACCTTTTTTTTGCAATTAACTTTTAAATAAATAAATAACAATAATATATTATCAGACGGTGTTTGCTATATATATATATATTTTCGACAAGGTGATGAGACAAGCAAGGCATTCACCTAATGTTAAGTGATACGCTTGCCTATAACAACGTGGCGCTTGTTAAGATTGTATACATAGTAATACATTGTGCTTGTTGCTATAATACGAAAGGTGTATACGTAAGTCTCGTTACTCCAGTAATATCACTAGTAAAGGCTGTGCGGCTCTTTACTTAATAATTTATTTAAAAAAATATTCTGAACAATTTTTTTATGGTAAAAAAAACTACTTATATAAAAACGTAGATATTTTTTAAGTATAAATAATTTAATTTTTTGTCAAAATTTTTGTTTATACTACTACTTATTGTAAGTAAGAAAATTTTTTTGAAGTTCTTCAAAAACTTAGTAGTTTTAAATAGTAATTTTTGACCCAAAAGGTTGCCGATCCCTGCATTAGTATACAGCAGCCTTCATACCCGGAATACAGGTTTGCACATTACTATTTAGTAATAGAAATATGAGCTGCAGTTGTACCTATTTAAACGGTCTCCGGAAACATGAACCCAACACCAGTAATATATAATCTAAGTTATATAAAAGTTGCGCCTGTTCAGTGTATATATGTATATAAAGTTCTTATAGTCTCTTTAGATATATTTATATAACATAACGCAGTGACTAACAAGAATTTAACACTGACCTATTTATAGCACCTAAAAATCATCTAAAAATTGACAATTCCTGATCATCATCAATCATTACTTAACATACATAAGTCTGGTTAAGTTATTGTCAATATGTGAACACTATGTTAAACATCGAGACATACAATCTTTCAGAACATTTGCTTAAGAGGTTTACATAATATAGTATTAAACAATTAAATATAAACTTTTAGATTTTAATCAACTAACTTAAGTACTTAATACGTATTATATAAATATAACAAGTAAACTATAACATAATAATTTTTTATTGCTTTAGTGCTAATTGGTCTTTAATCATCTCTGGTACTAATAATGAAACACTCAAAAGCAATGAAATGAGTGTTTACTTAGTTTTTTTGTTATTTATTAATGACCATATAGGATAATAGAACAAAACCCATTATGAAATGGTTCTACTGCAATTTAAAATCAGCTTTTTATTCGACGAGCAAGTCGTTCACCTGATTGTAAGTGATATACGCTTGCCCATAACAATGCGCTAGTTAAGATGGTATACACAGCAACACATTGCGCTCATCGCCTTGAGATATAAGTTGTTAAGTCTCGTTACTGCTGTAATTTTACTAGTATACAGCACCTTGTAGTAAACACAGTAATGTTTACACATTACTATTTGGCAGTAGAAATAGGAGCTGCTGTGGTACATACATATACGGTCTACGGTAACTGGGAACTACCGCTAGTGAAGCTGTTACTTTAAAGTTAGTTCAAGCTGTTAAAGATATATTCATGGCATCGGATATCCTTCTAATATATATCCGGTGCTGATGTAGCTGCTTAAATATACATCAACATATACGTAGATATAGTCGATTTTCTTCATTGCCGTTCGCCTTTCTGCATGTGCGTGGGGATCGGCTTGAGTTTAGGTGTATGACAGTGAGTGTCGTTGACCATCCTTATAACGTCAATACGGTCTGGTAGGGATCTGACGAACGCCTTGCATCCAGTCCTCATCCTCCTGGAGCAGTGCCAGAGAACACCAGAATTCGACATCACTTTGAATGTGTACGTTTGATTCTTGTACATTAGGAGTGGATGTTTACCTTTCCCCGACGGTATTAATATGCCTGAAATATAAAACATTGTTCAGTTTGTAACTTATAAACTTGGTACTTTAAGTTATAACCATCGATTATATTATAATCTGGATAATCATTTCAATGGTATAAAATATAACAATATAAATAGTCACTAAGTTTCCATAGAAATTTCATGTATCTCTTCTGTTAAACTTTGTTAATGTCTTATACTCAACGTCACATACAAACCTTTCATATAGATCACTAAATGACAGTAAATAAGTAAATACGTTTAAAGCGTCTTTATTAATACATAAGTTATACTAAAAATAAATAGTCAATGTAATAACGTCTAATGTTTAACAATAATACGCAAGTGCTTATATATAATACGGTACATAAAGTATTAGACCATCACAATTGATCATAATGATAGTAAATAATGTGCATTGGAGTGAATATCTATAATAAATTCTTCTAAATATAAATATTAAAATAAAACAAAAATGAGTTTTTAAAAGTATAACATCGAAAATAATTTGCTCATACTAAATGTTAAAAAGAAAACCATAGAAAGATTTCGGGAACCAAAATAATTTTATGAAATTTCAGAATATTATTTTTTACATAAACATAAGAGTCACATGACTTTTATTAGATATTTTCATTAACTTCAGCAGTTTTTATATTATACGATACAAACGTATAAAGCTCCGCCGGCTTAAGTTAAAGCTTATTTTATACATAATCACTTAAACTATGTTCGTCATATGTTTATAAACAATAAACCAACTGCTGTATTGTCTAGTTTTTATAACTAGTAAGAAATTAAAACGTATAAGGCAAGAGATATCAAGTTCGGCGTAAATTTTTTTGGTAATTTTCTTTTATTAAGTCCTAAGTTATTTCTGAAAAGATTTACTATCGATAATTTTAAACAAAGCTTTTCTATATTAATCTCTGAAGACTTGGTAAGCTTTATGTATTTGAGATTAGCTGATGTTCACCTGATTAAAAGTGATTCACCATGTTTTACACCGCATCATATTGTCTTAAAACAACAGATTTTACATTATATTATCCTTGTAGTTACAGTTGCTACATAACCAATTTCAACTGGAGTACAGTAAACTGCACACTACTGTTTAATGGCTGTAACAAGTGCTGGGGAGATATCTAGATTATCTCCAGCAACAGAGACCTTTAAATAAAACAATTTATGTATTTAGGCTTTGAGAGGAGTAAAGTGTTCACATGATTGTGAGTGATACGATTTTCTGTAATAACGTGGCGCTAGTTAAGATGGAATAACAGCACCACATTGCGCTCATCGCCTTGAGACGTAAGTTATTTAGTCTCGTTATAGCAGTAATTTCACTAGTATACAGCGCCCTTTAAACCACAACATTGTAATGTTTGCGTCGTACTGTTTCTCGGCTGCAATAGGAGCTGCGGTAGTACCTACTTAGACGGTGCTTGGCAACAAACCATACAATTATTTTTGGGACAGAAAATAAGTATAGATAAATTAACAGACCAATTTGTGTTCCCACAGCTGGGACTTAACGTCTGGACTTCTAAGAGAGCGAACGTCATGAACACACTATCCATATTAAATGTGGGTTTGACGGATGTTTATAGATATCCTCTGTCAGAGAAGATTAAATCAAGGTATTTAGATTTAATAAAACTAATTTATACCGAGATTATAGTGGTTTTTTAATTATTTATTAATTATGAAGTACGAAAATCCGTAAGTGATATATATATATAGGTATCCTTATTTAAACGACAATGTCCGTCCGTCGACAATTTTCAATCTCGAGAACTACAAGGGGTAGGAGCTGGTGCTGAACATTTGTCATACAAACAGATCTCGCTTAGATAAGATCAGAGCCGTTGGAATTTTGTTGGTATGTGGTCGGGTTTCCGAGTTGTGGGTGACCAAAATTTCAGAATATTATATGGGCCACTTGTTTAAGTTAAGCTATCCCGAATTTAACTAAAAAAAATATGTTACTTAAATAAGGGTAAAAGAATTAAATAAAAACCGGTGGTACTAATAATATTATTTGATCATGTTTATTTGTATTTCTCTAATATTATAAATAAATATAACGAATGTATTCGTAATCTACATTTTGTGACAGTTCAATTCTTTATGTAGTACTTTTTAAGTTTAAAAGCTTTCCGAGCTTCTAATGTTAAAGTTTTTAAAGAGACGGGAGAGGTCCGTAAACGTGCGTACCTTAAATATAGATACAGACCGACTGAGGGTCTTATCCAATCGATACACCGTATATAGGAGCAAGCGAAATACATTACCTTCAAAGGATATAATCCGACGTTAAATCGGTATACTTTATTATATACTAATATAATTATAACTAAAAAAATAATAATACTAATCTTTAATTGCAAAGAACCCTTATTACTAAATGTCGTTAGAGCTACAACAATGTGGACCTTTACAGATTAAGGTTTTTAGAGTATTATTAATATTAATCGTTTGATCAATAGATTATAAAACAAATTAATACATAAAAAAGCCTATTTATTACTTTGTACCTAACTAAATTTGTATATATTAAAAGCGAGGTTAAAGCTATTAGGAAGAACTAATACACGATAAACTTTAAACGAACGTTTACAATAATAAAATATTTAAAAAAAAATGCTAAATTATGGCGGATTTTTAGTTTTACATTGTACATCATTATAAACATATAGAAAAAATTAAACAGAAATAAAAAATTGTGGTTAAATTTAAACTAAGATGAAGCGCCTACATATTAATAAAAATGAAATTATATACAAACAGTATATAAAAAACTTTCGCCTCATGTTTACATAAAAATTTGTACATTACAATTACTTTTAAAAAAAATTCAATATCTATTACTTATTATAAAAGTGCTTAATACAACACTTGAACGATTACATACAAACTGAACTTAACACGACCTTATTTATATATTGCTGTATACTATAAATGTTTTGCTTAATCTACTTACAAAATAATGTGATGTTTATTAAAAGGTTATGTTAAACTTTAACTTTTCTAAAAACAATATCAATAACTTTAAATGGACACTTAATTAGTTTATCTAAAATGTGATTACAAGTTTTTCAAAACATAAATATTATTTTTTATATAAAGTGAATACTTCAGAGAAGAATGAGGGAAAGAGAAAGAGAAGGATAAAGAGGCTTCTAATATGATATTCCCATTTCATGTTTTCAGATTATTTTTCAGCAATGATATAACTTAAAAGTTATCGAAGTTAAGTAAATGCTAATAGAAACAGTTGCATTTTTAACAAAAAAAAATTAACACACGCAAGAAAACTCCTTGTTATAGAACAATTGTAGCTGATATTTTCTATTCGATAAGGCAACGTGATGAAGGCGTTCACCTGATGTTAAGTGATACGCTTGAACATAACGAGGCGATGGTTAAGATGCTATACACAGCACTACATTATGCTAAAGTGTTGTTTCGTTACCTTAGTAATTTCACTAGTATAAACGATAAATCGCCCTTCAAACAGGAATACAATAATGTTTGGACAGTACTATTTATCGGCTGCAATAGGAGCTGCGATGGTACCTACCTAGACGGTCTCCGGCAAGAGATCTACCACCAGTAAATACATAAAAGATACGTTAATTGCTATCGCTATTTGTGTAAAATATGTAATAACCCCACTAACAGTAGAACTCATAGCTTAGGAGGAGCTATCGCCAGATAATTAACACCTTCCACTTTAAAAGAAGTATTATAAGTAAACGATTAAGTTAATAAGAGAAAATCTTTATAACTTAGTACAGCTAAGAAGACAGTTTTTAGTTGATTAGGTTATTTTACTGTTCCCACTTCCGGTGCCGTAGTAGACAAGTTGCCTGCTCATCATCATCTGCCGATAGATGGTCACAGGCCTCCCTCAATAGTGGAGGGATTTGGGCCGTCTCTCACCACATTGGCCCAATGAAGTTTGGAGGGAAGTTGCCTATTAACGAACTTTCATTTTGCAGTTCATTTATACTAAAGATATATTAATGATTAAAAATAAAAACTACCTATACACGCTGTTTGTTTGTTGTACACGCTTCATATTATTTAATACTACTACTTAAATGCTTTCGATTATAAATATATTATATTGTACTAAAAATTTATAAGTAGATATATGATGATGTGACGATACACGTCATAAGCTTCTCCAAGAGATCTGAGGATGGTTACTCCAAGTTCCGCGATGTTTACACTTTGCGGCCTTTCACCTGATCCTCATTCACTTTATGGGCTACCGGTATACGGCCGCTCGAGGACCTGACCGTTGCCAATTAAAGATTACATGCTGAAGAACAGGTAGGAGTTTTGTAATGGTTTTATATCGAAGGTGCTGTACGGACGTTTGGGAGGTGGGTGGTCGTGAGGCTTGTACGCGTACGCCCTGTCGCCGATACTGATTGCAGACGCCCTGCACCCCTTCAACCTCCGCGAACAGTACCAGGACACCCTTCCATTGGCGTTCTTCTTCTGATAACTGTAAGTGAACCCGTCGAGGAGGAGCAACGGGTGCTTCACGCCTCGCTTCGTCCATAGGAATGTTCCTGAGGAAACAGAAGATTTCATTTAGATATTTTGTTACCGTTCCTTCTACTTATACCTTTTAAGCATGCAAACTTGGACTAATATAACACGAATAAATAATTCTTAAAGTTGATTAAAATTTATTTACATATATATTATGACATTAATATTTTTTTATATACATATATATAAATAAAAAAGTTATAAATTTAACAATAAATAATAACATTGTTTTAAATTAGAATAAAAAAGTTTAAGCAGGAGATCAATACATTTGCAGCGTTATATATAAGAGACTCAACATTATATAACTCTGTTCGAATATTCTTAAGCCTTAATTATATTTGAAAAACTAAATCCCATACATATTATTACGAGAAATAGAAAATGGTAGAGTCTTTGTGAATTTCTGTTAAACATTATAAATTTTTTCGTTTCACTTTATAGTTGTAAATACTTAAATTTTTACTTTAAAGAATTATATTTACTCAAATATTACATAATCATTTTTTTTTTCGGATAGATCTTAAACGGAAAATATAGTGTTTTCTTGTATACAAATGAAACTAAATGGATGTGGGATTATCACACTAAAAAAATTTTTTAATACTTTCTTATGAGCTTGCCGTTATGACTGTAGAAGTAAGGTTTACGGTGACCATGAACGCCGCGGTCACCGATCACCTCATAAACCATGTTAGTGAACACCCTCGCGGTGCACTTTCTCACGGTGCCAGTTTGGGCCATCGAGCACCGCCACTGGATCACATCATTCTTCACGTTATGTAGGCTGTAGGAGAAGCCTTTGAAAACGAGCAGACGCGCCCCTCTCTGAGATTGGGTAAAGGCAACTGGAAAAGGACACCACTCAGCTATAGATGTACCATGAACCGTCCCGTCTCGTCCACCACAAACTTAGTTCTTGGCAAAAGATATTAAGTCATTTGCCATTTTCAATTTAAAAAACCTAGTATTTGCAATAATATAAAAGAATTTAAGAACAAACAAAAATAAGACTTGTTGAATATTAAGAAACTTAACAAGGTAAAATCTTTGTTTTATTACTATGGTAATTTTTACTTCTGATTACAGAGTTGACTGGAACAAAATGCTACAAGGTGATCCAGTTGATATGCTATCTATATATTCTCAGAGGGTAAAGAATACGTCATCAGCTGATAGACGTCCATAGCTGTACATAAGTTTGCCCCAATAGAGGAAAGATTTGGGCCGTCTCCCACCACCCTGGCCCAAAAGCAATTTGGTGGGAAGTTGCCAACTCGAACAGGTGAGGATGGCTTGGGTCTCTTTAGTAGTTGAGTGGGATCCCTTACACCGCTTGTGGTGATAAAGAATAGATAGATATTATTATTCAGAATTTATTTAATTAGTAATCCTTAAAAGACAAGACAGCAAGTTAAGTAGTAATAAAATTATATTTTAATGTATTGTCCTGTAGTGGTTTTAAATAATTTCGGCGGTTTGTGGTTGTGTTCGTGAACTATTTTTACGAATAATCCGTCGAGGGTCATAATCAAGGACGACTTGCAGCCCTGGGTGCATCGGTACCTCACAGTCGAGCTGCTTCGCTTCGGAGCTCCAAACGTGTATCCGCCAACCAACTTATACTCCTTGCCATTTGCCAGGACTATATCCTCTATTTCGTTCTCTGTAACGTTATGATTTGTTAGATAAATTTAATTAAAACATTTTGGAATAAGAGATATTTATAGTGGACGTCCATCGATAGTGATGATGATAATTCATATAATAAAAAATTCAGCTTCAGCCATGAAAAATATTTATATTTCATTATACACACATGTTATAATAAACATTATAATGATAAAAAATTAAAAGATATCTGTTGTTGAACAGAGACTCCAAAATTCAAAAGGTTCTTGCGATCCAAATTATAATTGAGTTGTTACATCTAATAATATAACGTAAAAAACACAGTTTTAAAATATTGTAAAATGAGGTCTTTAAAAATCTATTTTGAATAATAAAATTTTTCTATAACTATGATTACGGCTTAACTATTGACCTCGATTTTAGATGATGATAAATGAAGATGAGGTAGCAGGTAATGAAACGCGACTTGCTTAAAGCATTAATAATTTTCTTAACGAACCTAAGTTTATACCTAAGAGTTACTATTATAGATCTTTCATCAGAAAGTTTGGTTAATAACATTAACAAAATGTCTAAAGCTACAAAATTGCACAAAAAAAATTATAATGATAAAAGAGTATAACAAAAAAAATTTTTTTATACGTGTAAATTATTCACATTGCAATTTAAATTCGCACATATCTGCCACTTGATGTTACGATATATTTATTGGGCCTGTGCGTATGCTCTCCAGCAGCTCTCAAGAAATCACCCTCCGACGACAGCATGATGTACGCCTTGCAGTCTGATGTAATTGTGCACCTCCACCTACATCCGGTACGGGATTTGAATCCGTAACAATAAGTATATCCGTTGTAGAAGTAATATTGCCTGCCGTTGGCCATGGTGATAATTTTCAGATTATCTGCAATTAAGACAACTGGATATTAGAAACACCTTGGCAGGACATTGTTACTAGAGATTGCTTTCCCATCAAAAACATTGATCCAGAGAGGTGTAAGGGGTCCCACACAACGACTCACGGGATCCAAGCTAACCTCATCTGCTCGTGATGCACTCTGGTAACCAACAAACGAGGCTCTGACTCTCCCATCAACCCTGTTATTAGGGGAGGCTCATGTCTAACAATGAACGTCTATCGGCTGATGATCAAAAACACGTCTTGTAAACATTTGACTTCATTTTCAT
>DWLS01006228.1:0-11864 GCA_018246255.1 Pachliopta kotzebuea | reverse complement strand
ATGTGGTCGATGATGGTAAAGCGCATTAACCTAGCAAATGCCTATTCACTCTTTTCTTGAAGACGCCCACATCGTAACTGGAATAGCTACTAAGGTTAGTAGTAGAAATAAATAGAGAATAAGTGGATAAGTATGTTCTTCATTAAATACACAATCTCAGAGTAGATATAGAAGGAAAATGTAAATAGACAAAGAACACTTGAGAACAAAAATAGAATTGAATAATGATATGTACCGTGATTTACGGCGTCAGGAAGAAAATAGATAGATATGATAAAAATAATGTTTCTAGTGCAGTAGGGACGATCACGGGAGTACTGCTCTGTAAAATCGTTGCGATCGTAAACATAACGATATCTGAAAGTACTCACAGCACAGGAATTTATTTCGCAGATGACAACCTTACGCTTTGGCCTATAAATTTTTCATGAAGCCGCCATTGCAACGAGTGGAGTGATTGAAAAAGCGCGTCCCGAAGTATTGCCCGCCGTTGATTGGGCGGAGTTCCTCAAGAATCAATGCGTTCGGAAACTCGATTGGCATTCGGGCGCGACAGAAATGTCAGGCGGGAATTCGAAATTAGAATCGCCCAAATACTACGGGGCCGCTTTTGTTTTTTTTTTTATTATTATTATTTTACAGGCAATGGACTAAGTTCTTACAGCCTCGTCCTTACTTCAACTCCTATGTAAATTTCTTATTTTTTTTCTTATTCATTCAACGTCGTCGAAAATAACGCATTGAGTAATTATCATTATTTAAACGACAATGTCTGTCCGTCAACAATATCCAATCTCGAGAACTACAAAGGGTAGTATGCTGAAATTTGAATTGCATACAGACAGATCTCGCTTAGATAAGATCAGAGCCGTTGGAATTTTGTTGATATGTGGTCGGGTTCCCGAGTTGTGGGTGCCTAAAGTTTCAGAATTTCGTATGAGCCATTTGTTCACTGTATACAATTAAATACGTATTTATTTAAAAATTTTATTATAACCTTAAAAATAATTAAACGATTTTTTTTTTCAATAAAAATTCTAAAAAAGAAAAAACCTTTTTTCTTATTTTACAGTCTAGGTCTTATCAAAACTGGAATAGAGAAAATAATTAAAAACGGATTAGGCTGTGTGGACTGTGGTTCTTTGCCTATTCCATAAGGGTTTAATCAATTTTACAGACTAACAATTTCACATGGTTAAAGTAAGGACGAAAAGATATATGTTCGTGTAACTGTAGCGACGAATTTCCGAGGACATTATAATAGTAAACACGTTACTGTTCCGGTTTGAAGGGTGCTATATGCTAGTGAAATTACTGGGGTAACGAGGCTTAAAAATTTAAATCTTAAGGCGACCAGCGCTATGTAGTGTATAGCAACTCCCCAACACTGCGTTGTTATGGACAAGAGTATTAAATGCCATTAGATGAACGCCTTGTTCGTAATGTAACCTTGATTCAAGTTTATAATTTGTTAATACAAATTTACTGTACTGTTTATCGTTATAATGAAACCAGTAAAAAATTTTATTTTCCAGGGCAATGCCTTTTTAATATTAATGAAAATCTTCACATAACAAACGAGACCTTCAATCCGTTCAATAACGCGAGATCATTCCTTAACCGGTCACAAGTCTTTTCAATTTAGTGAAATCTTCAGTAACGGGAAAGCTCGCTTGTAAATCTCTTCACGGGATTAAAAGAGGGAAGGTAGAATGGAAAAAAAAAACTGCTCCGATCGCAACGGTAGAGATTCGTCCTCAAAGCTAATTCGTTAAAAGGATCCGTCCTGGTCCCCGTTCGCTGCTCATTAAGGTAATCTCGGCCGACTTCGGCATCGGACCGCCAGCTATTCCTGCCCTAATTATATATTAATTGAAAGACTCGAAAACTTTTAACGTTTATTAGCGAGGTCCGTGCAAAAGTGCCGCTTTAAAGCGCTCCTTTTCATTAAAAAACAGCTGTAATTTTCTCTTTTTCATTAATCGTTATATGCAATTCAGTTTGGTGCATCGTATTACCTCATGATCTACTCGACTACCGACTAATCGTGATAGCCTGGCAGTGTGAATGCCAACGTTCTACTCCGAAGGTGCTGACTTTGAATCCAGCAACAACGAATTTTTCAATTTATGTGCAGTTAGTACTACAATTAATATCACGTGCTTTAAACTATATATCAAATTGCGTTGCTATAAACCTAAAAGAAATCTAAGAGCTGGTGCTTATAAGTATAATAATTTCAACAGGTTTATTTTTCTTCATTATTATTCACTGTAATAAGTTGAATTAATAATATTGATAATTTCCTTCAATCATATTGCTGGGAGTTTTCACATCTGCCAATAAAATTTTGATACTATGAATGTTTACGGGTTAGGGAGTAAGGGGTCACATATAACTCACCCATACCAAACCCAATCCGAAGGACCAAATCCAACCTCACCTGTTTGTGGTGCAGTCTACTAATAAACGAGGCTCTGGTTGTCCACCAATGCATTGAATCAGAATGATGAGGGTCTAAATCGTCCCACTATTTGGGGAAGCCTATATCCAGCAGTGGAAGTTAATCTGATGATGGTGATGGAATGTTCATAGAGCATTTCATATCGATGGGCTATCTTTTAATTTTCATTACACATTAGAAATTTTTGATATTTTTTACTTATGTGATTAATGTGATTTTTTTCGGGAGATGTAGATGCCTTTGGACACTATTATAACCGCGAAGGCTTCATCGGTCCCAAAGCTTGCGTATCCAGATTCCGCAAATTGAATGAATGTAAAAGATATATTCCCTACTATCGAAGTTTACCAAGTCAGGTTACTTAATAGGTCCTTTTGTAAGTTCAGAAATAAATTAAGTAGAATATAACCTATTAAGTATTTATGTGACTGTAATTCGATGAGTAGCGACGGCATAATAACGTCCATTAGCATTGGAATCAATTTCACCGTGTCCAGTGAGGGGGGTGCGAGGGGTGAAGAGAAGCAGGCGCGGGCTGACTGCGGCCGTCCGATTGAATAATCAATCAGTGAAATGCAAATTAGGGAGGGCGGCAACAGGCGCCACCAGTGTCCCCCCATTCCCACCCCTACCCCCGCTAAGAAGCTACAAACGGAATATTCTGTCATTAATATTCCTAAAACAACATCCAACGAAATAGTTACAACCGCGCTTCAAAATACAGCAATTCCGTTTGTTTAATATTTATATTTAGAAATCGGTGAAAAATAACACCGAGCTGGTATCACCATCGAATATTCATAACTACACCATAGTTTTTTTTATATATTCGTTCCCCCGCAAAGTGGGACAGGGAATTTTACTATCTCTTAATTCTTTTCTTTTTCGTTCTTTCCCTACTTCACCATCTTTTACATCACCTCTATCATTCCTTTACAATATTTTATCAACACTTTAGTCTTCTTACACACATCTACCACATACTCGTCGTTATTTTCTTTAGATATTCTGTTTTGCTCAAGACTATATTGCAATATTTTCTTCAATCTATAACTTTACATTTTCTATTTTCTTTATAATTTACATTTTCGTTCTATTTTTCCTCTTTTGCATTTGCTGTTTTTATTCTTCTATTAATTTTATATTCCTTCCTATTTTCTTTTGTCACTCCACCATAGTATTATCCCGAAAACTGTATAAGAGAAAACCTAAGTTAGTATGATTTGACGCGATTTAATACATACAGCAATCATCAGTTAGGTCCAAAGAAGTTTTTGCAATTTTGAACCTCTCATTATAACCAGATTGGTTTTTAATATAGCAAGTAAAGTTTTTTTTTCTATGAGGTGATGAAATTGGCAAGGCGTTCACCTGATGGTACATACGCCTGCCCATAACATGGCATTGGTTAAGATGGTATACACAAAATCCCACATTGCCCGCCGCTATCATCGCCGAAATCTAAGTTCAAATCCTAACTCTCCCTAAATCAAAGTATCAGAGCTGAGGATTGCCGGAGCCGGCCGCCTCCTAGCCGGGTACAAAAGAACGCATTCCCGATTAAATCCCAGGTGCCCGCGGGGATTAACCGGGATATAATAAGCCGGAGCAGAAATCCCCGGGATTCGAAGCGGACTCCCGTGAACAATGGTCGCACTTTCGGCTCCTTGTCAACTCGCGTAATCTCGCTTTGCATTCATAATTCCAGATAAAACCGGCGCAGCCTGCTTTTTAATCTGGAAACTACCGGTTCTAACCGGTTTATTGTTAAACTGAACGCAATAGTTTTTTTTGCCTGAGTAATAGGAGTCATTAGAGAAATCTTTTTGTAGGCTAAAATTTTAGTTAACAAGGTAGGTCTTTTGCCGGAAACGGTCTGGGTAGGTACCACCGCAGCTCTTATTGCAGTTGAACAGTTATATGCTAACATTACTGTGATCCAGTTTGAAATTTGCTATGCTAGAGAAATTACTGGGGTAAAAAGATTTAACACTACGTCTCAAAGCGAACGCAATATGACGCTGTGTACCATCAATCAGCGGCATGTTATGAACAAGCGTATCATTTACCATCAGATGAAGGTGGTGCTCGTCTCGATTGTTCTTGTTATAAAAAAAAATCTAACAATATTTCTTATTCTGCTGTAGCATTAAATAAATATGCAAGAACCGATGCGCAGACGGCAGTTCGTACTCCTTGGTAGAATATCGCAAAAATATCAACAGAATTCATTTCCTCGCCCATACATAATTCAGGGATGTAAATCGGGCACCGGCCCGCGGCCGCCGCTTCCTGTTCCTGTTGCGTCCCGCTGAGCCCCCGGACTACGTACAAAAGATCTCACTTTAAAACTTGAAACTTTAACTTCACCTCTACTTAAAATATGTACTCAACATTTACAATAAATCTTTTTATTGTCATACAAAAATCTTTACATTTACAACTGTTTAATTGTAAAAGCTTCGCTACTGGTTGTTCGGAAAAATCAAAATTCAAATGCGTAATACCTTAAAAATTAAATTTAAATTTTCGTTTCCAAAATAGACAGTCTCTCATCTCTGATACCTACCTACAGTAAATGTACCCGAATATATAAAATAGTATTTAAAGAAGATTTATTAGCAACACTATTTCAAACAACAAAATCTAAAACTCTGTCTGCCTTCACATATTTTAATGCTAATGATACATCGAATGATTCAAATCAATAATCTAAGTCAATCCCGGATATATATTGTACACGTTTCGAACTCATAACGGAGATATATACACATTAGTTATAGATTTAACAGTCACTTTTATATAACTTCACGTGATATTAGTTGTTATACTAACTGCAAATTAATTGAAAAATTCATTGGTGCCAGATTCCAACCCGATACCTTCGGAAAGCCGACCTTCAAGCCACCAGAATATCACGGCTCGCTATCACCTCAGTTACTAATTCTACCGCCAAATAGTAATGTGCAAACATTACTGTGTTTGTTGAAGGATTTTGTATGGTAACTCTTCTACCATACTGGGGTAACGAGAGTTGATAACACGTGTTTCAACACGAGCCTTATGTAATGTTGTTTATACCATCTTATTCAATGCTGTTACGTGTAAGCGTGTCACTTATCATCTGGTTATCCTTCGTGGTCTCGTCGAATTGGAGATTTATAAAACAATCAGGTTCATCACATACCAAACAGCGTTAAATTCATCTCCGAAGATTTACAGCGACGTTTGGAAACTTTAGTAATCCGGAGAACCTCGTAACGGACGGACAATGAGGAATTAAAAAGTCACCAGCTCCACCGAAGCCAGGTAGCTGGTTATTTATCGCTGGCACCTGCGCGAGGCAGTTTTTCCGGTGCTACTCCCGCTAGAGCTCTCTAGCTGTCGCCGACACTTTATTATGAACGGCTGCGGAGGCTGTAGCGGTGTCGAGTTGCCGGAACTCGTGTCCCGGATTTTGCGCGAAATCACTTAATATATTATTCGCAGTTGGAACATAAAATCCTATCAGGAGCTATTCAATCTTTATCCGACAACAAAAAAAACATCACATACTTTCATACATTATCATTTTTTTTAACTACTCTAACACTGAATGATTTAAAATATTACTAGATTTAATAGATCTCTGTTGTCAGAGACGGTCTAGATAAGTACGACCTCTCCTTTTACTGCTAAATAACAAACGTTACTGTGTTCCAGTTTAAAGGGTATTCTAGTGAAATTACTACTATAACGAGACAACACATAAATTGGAAAATCCTTTGATGCCCGGTACCATCGTAAAAGGTAGTTTTAGACAGCTAGGTTTTTAGATTGTTGTTATTGGAAACTGAAATACTAGTAGCTGTTATAAGTTATCTGTTATAATGTAAAGAAATGGGTGTGACTATTTTAACAGTGATATTACACAAATAGAGTGTAGACTGAGTAATACACAATACGTGTTCCGCAATGTTCCCATTCCTCTCGCTTCAGTGTACCACAAAGCGGAGCTATATATATATCTGGTACATCTGTATACCGCGTCTCCCCCCTGCGGAGGCAAATATATATGCGGATATCGTGTAAATCTTCTGCGGGGGGCGAACACCTCTTTAAATGGCCGCAGGCGCCTGCAAATATTTGACCTCCTATTATTGACCTCACACCTTGTTGACAGCTCGTGGGAGTTACGGGACGTGGCGGGGCCGCGTGGGATTGTTTAGGCCACCGCGTTATTGGTGTATAATAGTTTGCCGTGTGGGTTCATTGCCAACAAGGGCTCCGGCTTGATTGTGTTTGGCCCCTTGTTGATTGTCGATGAAATTAAGTTAATTGTTGTCGAAGGTTTCCTTTAACTTAACTATATACAGAAATTACTTGTAAGATGTAAGTAATAAGACATTTATATATTAGTAACAATGTTACTATGTGTTGCTATTACCATCTGCAACAAATTTTGATTTTTTTTGACGTTCACCTTATGATAAGTGATACGTTCGCCCATAACAGTGTTACGCTGGTTAAGATGTTATACACAGCACCACAATTCACTCGTCGCCTTAATACGTAAAATGTTAAGTCTCGTTACGGAAGTAATTTCACTAGCATACATCACCCTTCAAACCGGAACACAGTAATGTTTACACATTACTGTATGGCAGTAGAAACAGGAGCAGTGGTGATACCTACCTAGACGGTCTTCGGCAAACAGATCTACCTCTCTGATCAGTGACGAGAAGATATCGTAGAGAAAGTCATAGAGAGTAATAAAAACATAAAAGATTAGTACGAAATGAAAAATGTGAACGATTTAAGGTGTAAGAAAATGTAAAAGATATGTAATAAGTGTAAAATTGAAATTGGAAACTTAGTAAGGAAAAATGTATATACAGCTTAAAAAGAAAAATAGAACAAATTATGTTGATATTAAAATATAATGTAAAAACTATAGATAAGGCAGTTTTTGGAATGAGAGGCGATGCGTAGATGAGAACAAAGAATGGAAGAAAGATAATATGGAGTGAAAGGATAGAATATGGATAGATAGGAAATAAATAGAAAAAGAAAAATTAAAAAATAAAGAAATCCCTTACCCACAACACGAAGGGTAAAGAGCTACCACCAGTATGTAATTAAGTATTGTTACCTTAGTATTAAAACTAGTCCACAATCTTTCCTCCTATCCATCCTTTAAACCGGAACACAATGGTATCATAAACCTTTATATGATGGTTTACATAATCGCTGCTATAGTAATATTCTATTAAGTATCAAAAATTAAAAAAAAAAACGATTAGCATAATGATTTCTACAAATAAGTTTGTAGCAGTATTATCCTTAAGGACTTTCAATAAGAATCAACTTCTTTGTAAATCTGCTAGACAGTTGCGATTCCTTACAACTGGTAAAGACTAATTTGAAACATGTTTATTATATAAGAAAAGGTAAGGTAATTATTTAATCTTGTATATAAATAGGTTTGTCCTTACGTATACTGTAAACATGAGTTGATGGTAACTCAAGCGGCTTTAGGGGGTCTTCACGTAATTGATTCTGAAACTGTATTTTATTTATACGGAACGCCTTCAGAGAGATCTCATAGCGGCTGTGAATATTTGATGGCGGAGATCTGTTCAGCTGTTTGCGAAAACGTTTATCGTTATAACGTTATCGTTATAACGTATATTAAGTATAATAGCTGTTTACCTAAGCTATTTTTACTTACGCTATAATACAGAATAAATAACATATTTGTTTCTATACAAATCATTACTATTTCCGCTTCTGTACTTATACAAACGTCATGGTCCGATTTGATAGGTTGTAAGCTGGTAATTTTACCAAATTACTACGGTAATTAGACTTCACTTCTTATATCTTAAGACAACGAACGCAATGTGTTGTGTATGTCATCCTAACTAGCAGTTTTTTTTTTCAATTATTCCTTTGGTCGGTGTTAGCCAAAGCTCGTTTTCAATTTTATTCTGTACATTTTTTCTATCCTCTACCAATTCTTCATCCTATCTCCTTTCATTCTTCAATCTTTCTTTCGTCTTCGTTCTCTTTATTCTCTTATCATACAGTTCTTTTATTCATCGCGCTTTTTGAGTTAGGCCGCTAGTAGTTTATTGAGTCTTACAATTTTTAAATTTCCCGTTTCAATTTCTCTTTTTGCACCTTCTTTCTTATTTACTTTCTCTATCCCGTCTTTTTAGAATTTTCTTCTGTTTTATATTTGTTCTTTGTCTTACATTTTGTTTTCCTCTACCGTGTTCTATAACTTTTACAAAAAACCTCAATAGCACCTGTCGTTTATGGTCATCACTCATCAGAGAAGCGACGCTACCAATTCCTACCCTTTCTTCTAACTCGTTTTATTTTTGAGTAATGTATTTTTTATGAGCAATCATTTCATTTAACTGTACTGAGAAGATGGAGCGTAAATAATGCTATTGAAACATTTTGAAAACATGATAATATTATTAAATTACGATCGACTTTTGTTCAGTGCCACCATCAAAGGTCTCATTAGTACTATCGTCTGTCTTCGTTCGCGGAAGCGATCTTTTAATACCTAGTATTTAAGATAACAGGTTTTAGTCATCCCCCACTTTCCTACCCCGTACAATTCCAAAAGCAATGATCGCTGTTATTACAACGGTAATAATACGAATCAACATAGCGTTAAACATCGCTCTGCGTTTAATAAACAATATTTGTTGAAATTTACCGGAACATTAGCTGCATACATTAGCGGCTCCGGCTCAGGCTCCGGCACCAGCTCCGGCTCCCGCTCCGGCTGTAAGCCAAACGCATAGCCGGATTACTACCGACACAATACAAACATTTGTACAAACAAACGGACGGCGATATGAATTATTATTGTTTCATTACATACACTATTATTGCATTAACGCTACAGCGCTTTAAAGCTGGTAGTCTTTATTAATGGCACTGGTTGTAAGTCAGGAGACAGTCTAGGAACTAAGGGATACGGGTACACCACAGCAGCTCCAATTTCCACCATCAAATAGTAATAAACAAACATTAGTGTTCCAGTTCGAAGTGCTGTATGCTGGTGAAATTACTGGGGTAACGAGACTCAAGGTCTTACGTATCAAGGCGAGCGTAATGTGGTTCTGTGTATATCACCCTAACTAGCGCTAAGTTGTTATAAGTAACTATCGAATCTCGTCTCTGTCGAATTAAAAGAACACCAGTTTTCCGGTTTACTTGAATGAGGGCTGATAATACTTCATAATATATAAAAGGGGTGTAAGGGGTCCCACATAATAACTCACCTGTTCCAAGCCGAATTTATGAGCTCGTGGTGAACCCTGCTAATTAACGAACGAGGCTCTGGCTCTTAACCAAAATACAGTGGGCCAGTGTGGTGGTAGATGGCCCAAATCCCACCACTCTTTGAAGAGACCAATGTCAAGAAGTGAAAATCTATCTGCTGATAAACATGAATATTTAAAAATTCATTCAGTTTATACACTTGACGAATTTTATTTGATTAATCATTAAGCTATAATAAGCATTAAAAAAATGTTCAAGTAATAAGTCTAACTTAGGCATTCACAACTTATTACAGGTCACCGAGATACTTTAACTTAATAAAATTTAATATCTTATATATTGAAAGACTGTTTTAGTACAATATACATACATACCTTTCATTCAGTCGGTTATTCCGATTATTTTCGATTCGTGGCGAAAAAAGGGGTACCGCCTGAGTCAGACTTAGCCCCTAAGGGTCCAGGGTCCTGAACATCATCAGCGTATAAACAAGATCTGGATCCGCGAGCACCGAGCATGTAAAAGCATATTGTCTTTGGGCCCCTTCATAACTCCCGCAAAGCCAAAGTTTGCTAACTTGTTCGTCAAGCACAAAGTTACGTGTACATCGCGCATTCAAGTGTTTGCACGACAAACTTCCGCCCCAAGTTGCAACTTGCGGTTACATTGATGATTTAGGATCTGTACTTAGGCGGCTCTTTGTCGTTTAATCAGCGGTGGAACTAGGCGCCGTTTACACAGCGGCTAATGACCTAGCTTGATGCTGCAAAGGAAATAATCTTAAGTATATTTCTCACATCGTATGTATAGGAAAATAAATATCTTCAAAATAAACTCAAACGTCGAAAACTAGGACTTATAACACTAATTGCACCTACACCATTAAAAAGAGGACAGACTATTATAGCATATAAATTTTAGTTTATGTTATAACCTGAACAAGAAATCCTTGTTTCACACAGCTATAGTAAAAAGTAGGTCTTTACTGGTGGTAGTATGCAAACATTACTGTATTCCGGTTTGATGGATTAAGCTAGTGAAATTACTGAGTTAACGAGACTTAACAATTAACGTCTCAAAGCGACGAGGGTAATGTAATGCTGTGTATATAATCTTAACCAGCGGCATGTTAAGTGCAAGCGAATCACTTACTATTAAGTGAACGCTTGTCTCGACAATTTGTCCAATAGAAAAAATTATAGTGATGGACTTCCAATAGAAGATAACTGCTTAAAAAGATGACTGTTTAGATTTTACTGCAAAGTTTTGTCACTTAATGATAGAAAAAGAAAGTATATAAAGTACCGTTTATCTGTTAATAAACATAATGTAATACATACGTAAATTAAAGTGTTCACAACCCCTCACCTTTGTTAAAAAGAACTTTAAAATATATCATAATTAATAAAAATATACGTTTTATAGTTTCTTTTTTATTCGACGAAGCGACGAGAAGCAAAGCATTCACCTGATAATAAGTGACACCTTTGACCATAACATGACGCTGGTTAAGATAGTATACAAAGAACCCGCTCAACGCTACCAATAGTTCAATAGCATACAGCACCCTTCAAACCGGAACACAGTAATATTTGAATATTACTGTTTGCGGGAGTAATAAGAGATGGTCTCCAGCAACAGAGACCTGATACCAGTAAAGCCTTCTTTTTTACTATATCTATATAGAACAAGGATCTTATGATCAGGTTGTACTATGACCTAAAATTCATATGCCATGTGTGTCTTCTGAATTAAATAGGAGTCTTCTTCTTATAAGTCGTTTTTCCTCACAGTACCTGAACCACACGACTTTCTTGTCAGTTATAATGTAGTGGTGTTGTCATTGCCTTCTCCACTCCACATATCAGTCCGACAACGGATGGTCATTACATAGACGTTCGTTTCCTCACAATGTTCTCCTTCACCGTCAAAGCACATGGTATTAGTTGGTGTTATATTAACTGGACATAAATTGCAAATTCCTTGGAGCAGGTCGGATTCGAACTCACTAGGCTTTCACGAGTAGCTCCGTGGCCATCATTGGCAGGAGCGGCGGACCCCCCCTCTCAGTACTCGAGAGGGGTACGGGGTTCGCTGTGGTCAAGTGGGAGGA
>DWLS01006227.1:0-11865 GCA_018246255.1 Pachliopta kotzebuea | reverse complement strand
AAGATAATGCTGAGTGAAAGGTAGATTGGGAAAGTTGAAAGAAATAAACAAAGAAAGAAATAAATAAAGAAACACAAGGACCCTTACCCACAACACGAAGGGGGGCGAGATAAAAAAAAAAAAAAAAAAACTGCTTACCATCAGGCAGGCCGTATGGTTGTTTGCCACCTCAGTAGTTGTAAAAAAAAAATAACTACTAAAATTCCCTTTAAATCTCAGAACAATAATATTGGCATACTAGTCCTGTTACTGTGTTTAAAATTAACATATTTGATTTTTGTAACAAAATATTTGAAGTTTTTTCAATAATCTTGCATATTTATAATAAATAATAATTTTATGCACATTCACAAATATCTTATATCTAATTTTACATGACTTTTCTACAACTTAGATACATGTGTGTACATTTAATACTAAACATATATGTACTTATAGACAGTCAGGGTTATCAAATCACTCTTCAATGAATCTCTCATCTCAGCCGTTTGAAAGATCTTTGCGGCTTACAAGATGAAAGTATCATAAGGGCAGGGGTAAGGCCCATTACACGTTTGGTCTTTAATCATTTTCACTTTTAGCTTGCTATAGACCACAAACTAGTGACTTAAAGTAAATGATCTAAAATAAAAATATGAAAATTTTTGTAAGTTAAAATATACAAACGAAAGCCTTAAAACCAAAAGATACCATGTTTTACAGTAACATTCCTAAACACACCAATAAGCCTTCGAGCTGTTTCTAAGTACCACGGCAGAAGACGTGCTTGTAAATAACTATATATTTTTAGTTTTCTATTTTGTGAGCAGAAGGACGTCTATGAAAAACAAAACGATGCAAATTCTTATATTTCTTTAAATTCAAAATACAACATCAATTTCGGCAAAACGCTTAAATTAGAAAAATATTTATTATCTGAATGATCTTAACCAGAAATTTTTAAAGAAAAAGAGAGGTTACAATTTCAACTTCCCCTTTCTTGTAAACTTGAAAATCTTCGTTAAAATTCATTTCGCGTTTGATTAAGTTATATTTTTTTTTAAATTATTTACAAAAACTTAATTATTCCACTAAAATGTCATAGTTATGTATCTCCCTTACCCCTGTGGAAGACGAGAGAGGATAACCCCACCGTCACTCTAACCACACGGTGTCGTAAAAGGAGACTGAGAGGGAACAACTTCGGGATAAGGACAGCAACTTTTCCTGTGACCTTTACGAAAATACTGCACTCGTGACTAGTATAGTAATCCCCCGTTGTTGAAAAAACTTATGTTGAGCGATGGACATTAATAAGCTAAAATAATATGATGATGTACCTGGGTGGAATAAAAACCTGTCAAATTTAATAAAACAAAGTGAATACCCTACATAAAATTTCTGCGCATACCCCTTAACTGTACATTTGTTAAATCTGAACTAGAGTATGGTTTTATAAAAGTTGCAGACGAGGTGAAAATCTTTATTTGTGATTATGTATGAAATCCATCTGTTAAAAGGTTTAATGGCGTCAGTGACAATAACACTTCGTAGACGACGCCGACACTCTTTGAGTATCCAATACGTGTGTGTTGACCTTTACCACCCACGTAAATGGGAGCGCCCACAAACTGATACCATTTTAGTACGCCTATTTATAAATTAGACGCAAAATGGTTATATCTATACAAACACGTTGTTAACAATTCCTTTTACTGCTATACCTTAACAAAGTATTATTAGATTTGTAGGATATTTCTGATGATATCATAACTTTGAATCTTAATATCCCGAGATATTATGTAATTCCTAGAGATGATAATTTAACTTAAAGTTTTCGTGCAAAAAAACTTACATTTTGCTCATTTCAATAAATAAATATTTTATAATAATAAAATAAAGCAGTTTTTAATTAATAAAAATTAAAATATCAAACAAGTATCCTTAAATGTTATTTGCTATTTTTCAAAAATCATTTTCTTATACTTGTACATGAATACTTCGAAATTTTGCCTACGTTTTATGTTAGTGGACAAACCAAAGATAAAACAATTTCAAGTGTTGTTGTAAAGGCCACGGCCTTGGGGCGAGAATGGGGAGGCAAAAGGGAAATCATTGTAGATACCCAGCCGGGAAAAATTTCCCGAAAGCGAGCGGTCGAAGCGAGGCGGACCCAGTTAATGATCAAAACGTCTTCAATATTGCGTAGGCATGGCCTTATCATTATAATTTATTCACGAGACAGCAGCGGGGAAACGTTTCTAGCGCCGCCTTGGATTGGCATTGGGATTACCGGGAGCTGTAAAGTATATTTCGTCTTAATTTTTCCAAATGGACACAAGTCATTTAATCTCACTTTTAAATTACAGCAAGCTGATGTAGCGGAAAACTGCAGGATGTGGAAGACGGGCGGGATCAGTGTAAATGTTTTTAAGAAAGGCCTGTGTCCTACCGTCGATATCTCACGAATGATGATGATAACAATATCCTATTTAGATTAAGGTTGTGCCATACATATTTGAAAGCTTGGATGGATAGTTAGTATTTCTGTCATATAAAATGTGAGATAACTCGTCGAAACTTATTAAGTTAGTGTTAAACTTAATTCATGAAACGATGTTTATGAATATTTCTAAAAATCCTGCAATAACGCACTACGCACTTCATCTCATCATAAATCTTAATTTATATATCATTAGGAGCACATTTCAACTAATAATAAAAATCAATCAAAAGGATCTCTCCTACTTATACCCTGGTAGACCATCACAATTTCCAAAAAGTTCTGTACCGAATATTGCCAATAACAGTTTATTGTCACAACTTGACCTTTTCGTGTGTTCGTTTTTTCCATTTTTTGTTGTTTTCTATAACGTTTGTTATTTAAGCTTTTTCCAAAGTAATAAGCGTGAAGATGTTATCTGAACCGCTTGCTAAGTAGTTTGCTCACTTTCGACCTTAAATAACACATGACGAGCTATGCCAGCTACTTACATTGTATTTGTAATATAATTAACAGGATTTAATCACGACATCAAAATATTAAACATATGCGGGATTTTCACGCTCAAAGTTCAACCTTGATTCCGTCGAAGCATTCCTCATAAACAATGCACGCCAGCAAAACAAGCAGCCGTCCTAATTAAAGTTGCTCTATATATTTACGTACCCAATCTCACTTGTCGAAGTTTAGGAAAGGTTAAAACACCCCCTTCGGGTGACTCCGCCTACTTCCCAGATATTCACGAATTTTCCAAAAGTAACGCTTAATGCGAGTTTATTATCTCTCGTCTCATCGCAATTATTAATTATTTTTCTGAAACCATATACCTTGTTTCATATTTATTCTTAGGACGATATTGTTTTTTCCTCCAAGAAATTTACACATCGGCGACTCAGCAAAACTTTGCGGTAGTGGTAAATTTTTATCAAATGAAATCTGCAGAATCTGAATGGAAAATCCCAAATAAAAAAATTATGCCTTTTATTTTTTAACACGATCACCTTGTACCGTATCTCATAAACACCCATATTAGTAGCCGCGAAGATCCAAACATTAGACAAATAATGAAATTAATCGAATAGCAGGCCGATTCAACATTATTAATTCAAAACTCGCGCACCCTCTGACCCCTTCTTCGTTCCCCTCCCCCTTTTACAACCCTCCGTGCCTCCTACTCGAGAGCCTCAATATCTTCTTTCAACGAGGACAATTCTTGTAAAATAAGTTTGGTTTCTAAATACATAAGACTTTTAAAACTAACTTTTTTAAGACGTAATAATTGCTTCACGTAATTGTAAGTAAAAAAGTGATTACATATTAAAATATGAAAAAATGGCCTTGGGTAATCAGATATTTAGACTTGAAATTTTACATTCCACATAAAAGTCAACTAAAACTATAAAACATTAAAGACTAACAAACCGTGGCCAAAGTTTACTGTACTCCTGTTGCGTGTTCGATGAAATTCATTCGTATCTGTTTACCAATACAGTTTTCAGTTATTTGCCAAATGATATTCCGTAATCCATTAAAATAAGGTCGCAAATATAACGGGAAATTACTTTCTGCCTGAAAGCTTGGAAAATCATCTGTTACTATGACATAAACGTCGTTGCGTGTTGATAAAATTATGCAGCCCTTATTACAATTCTAATAAAGTTGACAATCGCCTGTCTGAGTTCTCTTGTGTCTAGTGCCACTGGTAAAGCGTGGGGTCTGACTGGGCCGCCCAACGCCCCCGCCCAAACTCTACATGTTATTTACGTGTGAACACAACGCTACGGAGGGTTCAATTTATCTGACCTACTGGGCCTCTTACTAATATAACCCCTGAAATTGCTTGTATTTTGGAGGCAGTTATTTTTTTTGGATTATCCACGGATAAAATAATAACTTTAGTGTAATCCGCTGCTTAATATTGACGAAGTTTTTGGAGCTTTGAAATTTACTTTATTACGTCAGGATGTAAAGAAACTAAAATACCCAATTAATAAATAGTCAAATAACAAACAAAAATAACTACTAAACACATTATAATTCAACTTTTTTTCTAATATGATAAACACTTAATCTCACCATATCACATACAATGGTAACGAAGTCGGAGATAACAAACGTAACGCTTACCTCAAATACAACGTTAGAGGAGTGAGTTCAAAAATATTTCCTACCTGATCTAAAACCTGGCTAGACGATACCTCAGAATTACAAGGTAGGCAGTTAACAACATATTTTATTAACTAAAGTACCTTACATTATAAATAATTTATAACAAATGCGAATAGACAAGACTATTTCGAGTATATTATACTAAATGGATTACATTATCTAGATCAGATACTTAGTAAAAGCGGTTTATGGCACGGTTTGAAAGTCTATAATTCAAACGTATCCTTCCCTTATTTTAAAAATGTGTCTTCTAGAACATTAATAAATTAAGTATAACTTGTTTGTAGTGTTTAGTGGGAGATTTAATAGAGACCATTATTAACACAAAAAAATCGGTACCTCGTTTTCTTCCTTTTAATTCCTCTGCGTGTACGCAAGCAGTTGAAATACAAGGTATACAACAATTTCAATGACAGGGGTGGTAGTAAAGTTTTGTCGGAACCGTCAGGCTTTGTTACCACTCTTATGTTATAATCTGCTGTCATGAAAGAATTGCTGTGTTCCGGCTGTTGACATATGAGAGTCAGGGTATTCTGAACAAGCATGCTTCACCACTAGGCCACATTGTCACTTAGCATCACACAAAATTACGGTCAAGTGGCGGCAAATTTTCAACATTCCAGCCATGTTATAAAAATATATTTAATACCCAATTATTTTTAAAAGGTAATGTATTTTGTACATTTATTATGATTTTTCTTATAAATTTATTCGAATAAGGTTATTCGAACGGGTGAAATTTGGCGCCAACAGACAGCGAAAGAGAAGGGGCGTAACACCTCCATCTCGAAAAAGAGCGGCCAAGTGGCGGGCAGATTCTCGATTATAACAATTATAGGGGACTCACCCCGGACTGTATGATGGACTGGAAATATTCCATAATATCACAAGTGTCGTTACAATGCCTTAGCGGGATATTTTTCTTGGGCAGAAAGCCGATATTCCCCCAAGAGTTACGACATTTCAATTTGCCAAGGCGGGCGGAAAATGGAATTACGATTGAAGCGGGAACAGCCGAGCGGTGGCGAGCGCGGCCGACGCGCAGCGGACGCGCCCGAGCCTTGCCGACCGCGCCGCGCCGCGCCTGTCGCACCGGCCCTGCGTATTGATTAGATGCGGACTACCCGATGCCATATAAATTAGGCCGCAGAAAAACAGATTTTAGGAAATAATACAGTCAGTACATAATAAATATCATAATCTAGAAATTACAACTCACTTAACAACGTTATTTCAATTTATTTCCCCCAATTTACCAATAAAAAGACGACCGTAAATTATAATACTATTATTTTCTTCCAACATTCGGTACTCGAGGCTTCGTTAGCAAAAATAAACAAGTATTAAATATTGTTATTGCATGTTTCTTAAAATATCTCAAGGGATTTTTGAATACGGAACTGAATATTTAGTTTTATCAACAAATAAATGAAAAGAGATTACAACCCATTTAAAATAATCTCACATGAACAGTAAACGTTGGAAAGAGGTAAATGAATAAATATATATTACATTATTAACGAATGCTGGCCCCGTTTTTCGCTCTCTTTGTTCGTTTCGCAATTTTTCTGTACAATTAAAAAGAAATAGTCTTTCTATGTGTTACAAATAAGGCTCAAAATGTTTTGTTCATGCGGCGTCCTATTCCCGTTAATCAACCTTATGAACTAAAGAGAGTAAAGAACTTTATTCTTTTAGATTTTAGGATTAATTTTGTTTAGTGCGAAAGTGATGGCACATTTCATGATTTGTGAGTTTATAGCGACAGTGAAGTGTCGGTGGTTAATGGTAGCAACGCGGAGCTCTTACCAGCGTCATATTGAAAAAGTTTAGGCGCGGAAAAGACAGCAAAACACGAAATTATAAAACTACTAAATCTTCAGACTTTGAAACTGCATTATAAATCCGGCAAATTACAGTAGTTGTAGTGACCTGTTTCTTCATCTTAGCAACGTTTTAATTGCCACTAAAAAAATTTATTTAATTTCTTGGTTTTTAAGTATTTCAGCTGTATTTGTGTAGAATAATCGCCAAAATACTTAGCTTTGATATTAACCTGTTTATTTAATATAATTATTTATAAACTTAAAGAAATTTTCATTATGTTATGTTAAAAAATGTTTTTTTAATATTTAAAATTGAATTAAACAATAATCAGGAAAAAAAAATTAATTATAAACAGAACTATGTTTTAAGATAATTTAATAATATTTCTTATAAATAGAATTTATGTACTCGTAACAAAATATCATTATACTCATGAAAGTTTTGTAAAAAAACTTGCCCGGAGTACATTGTCTCGGTAATTCAGCTCGGTAACGCCCTTTCAGGAGATTTAGGTGAAACCCTTGCTCTACCTTTGTCTCCCCTGAGTAAGTAACCTAGAGGAAAACTGTTGTTTCTTGATCTTGCGCCAGAACTAGTTATTTATACATTTTAGTAGATTATAATAGTAGAATTTTAAATTATTGTGTAGAAAAAGTGAATAAGGTGATACAACGCTAATGAACTTTACCATCACAGACCACATCAGCACTTAAGATAAGATAGGAATGTAATCAAATACTAAATCTTATTCCATAAAAAAGAGATAATCTTAATCTGCCGATAGACGTCCTCTAGTGGAAATACGCCTCCCCCAATTGCAGGAGTATTTAGGCCATCTCCCATCACGCTGACCCAATGCAGGTTGGTGAGGAGCTAGTCTCGTTTGTTGATTAGCGTGTACCACGAGTATGTGAGGTTCGCTTGGGTCCTGTGAGTTTTTGTGTAGGACCCCTTACATCCTTTATTTCACCCCTAAAATGACCTTAAGTCTATTTCTAATTCTATAATTGAATGCATCTCTGTGTGTCTATGCTATTCTCCCAGAAATTCCAAATATCTTAATACCTCCTATTTCAAATGAAATTTACTTGTATTTATATTAATTCACTGTATCTCCACAACTATCGGTTTTTTGAAATTTCATAATCTCAATGAATTGTGTGAACAGTTCTCAGGACGTCATTTTATTCTAACACAAGAAGAGAAGCTACGACTACAAAACTTGGTATAATTCAGAAAATACCTTAAAGTAAACGAGATTTCAACCTAAATACCCAAACAATACACTACAGTTTAAGGTACTAAATAGTTTTCGCTTAATGCTAGGATACCCAACAGACCTTGTTATAAAAGGAATCAATAGCTATATGACAGAATACTTTACCTTCTGCAATAAAGAAATTTGTACCAACATGATTGTGGATGTATGGAACGTTGATCATAAAAAAAAAAACAACTCATTTGAAAGAAGCTTCGACAGCTCATCTAGAGGATGATTTAATCCAGCAATTTTTTTTTGGGAGAAAAGTTACCATATTTAAATAACAAAATATCATAAAACTCCGTAATATTATCAAGTGTTCTGAAATTTTACAAATATTACGTCAGCGACACAACAAGTTGAAAACCCTCGAAAAACTAGGTTTGAGAGCAAATAAAACAATTGTGAAAATTTCGATTGTCGTTTGTTTTTAAGTAATTAAGTGAGTGAATAAAAAGAAAACGAGTTAATAATAAACAAATAATTGACCATAATATAGAACAAAGTCGTGGTCACAATCAAAAATTGGGTAACAGATATTATTTTTTAGTAGATTACATGTTTTTTACATATTCTTTAAATTGACTTATATTTTGAATCGTCGACAATAAAAAGATCTGTTTCTTTTAAACTATTAAGTGACAAAAACAAGAAAAACATTAAGTTAAGGAGGGGTATAACCTCCTGTCCATCACCAAGTGGCACTAATAACTACTATGAATATACTCCGATTATATCATCTTATGAAAAAGTACAAAAGGAATAATAAAATTAAATTTATAACAACAACAACCTTGTAGTATTTTTTTTAAGTACTTATCATTTAACTAAGACTAGAATTTTTTAGAGAAATATCAAATCTTCGAAAGAAAAAAGAAAGATTAACTTTGGTCCTTTAAAAAATATTAATTTGACAGTGGATAAAACAATTTTATTTCTGTTTCATCAATCTTCATTATCAACGATTTATTTTTAACCCAATAAGTATACTAGCTGGCAGTAGTAATAGATAAGTTTTATTTTAGTTTATTAGTCTTTTTTTAGTAGTTTTGTTATTATTAAATTCAATGAAAAAATTTTTGGACTTTTACATACATCTAAAATATATTAGCACACACACATTTTCTAATTCTACTCAATATTACTTAGCAAAAATTCCTGTGAATGTCGGTAGTTATAAAAATGTAGGATCTAGGGAAAGATCACACTTACCCGTAGCGGGGTGGCAAGGGTGGCGCCCCCTTCTGATTTATGGTAACATGTCGCGAGGCGCAACCACTCGCGCTTACGGCAAGCCCGCTTTTTGTCATTAACTGATTTTTGTTTCATTTTCATTTTTCCGAAAAAAATACCTTCTGGATGTTTTATAGCTAAACATGAAAATTCTGATAAAATTCTATTTGTTACATTTAATCCTTTAATTGGTTACATAATTCTGGTATAACTACTTCTAATTTTTTTTAATTAATGTATTACTTTAATATCTTAATCGAGTGTACATATAACCTTATTCCTTTATTACTTAATATAATTACATATTCTATGTAAAATTATTTATTTTCCGGGTTAGTGACGCCATCTAACATAGACGTTTCTTTCTGTATTATTACATGAGTTTAGAGTAATGTCACACATAGATTTACACATAAAGAATAACACATATTCTTTACTGTTTCAATTTTTAATATGAGTTTCATAAGTTTAATTAAAGTTTTCATTACATGGTTAACACAAATTTAGTAATATAAAACAAAATTTCATGTTTATGAAGGCGCCATCTATCAGTGAGTTACAATACCACTGCAACAAAATCTTATGTTATAGTTTTAATTATTGTTTATAGATGCTTCTGCACTAAAAATGCATCAAAGTTCAATTACGCAAAAACTTAAAAATGGTATTAAAAAAACTATAGGTAGCTGCGTTAAAGGTAATAGCGGGTCGATAAACATTATTACCAATTATTTGATCTACTATTCGCAAGAGAAAGTGAATGTCATCGTCGACCGATTCGAATCTCGGCTGCATCAAATCGTTTTCCTAACGGTTCTCATGAGCAAGTTAAGTAATCTATATAAGCCACAAGCCCATTGGGTTACTGGGTGATCTTATTCGAAATTAGTTTTATCAACACTCCAATAACTTAATAATTTTGTACTTTTTTCCCCAATAAAAGAATGAATGGGCAGTTTCTAGATTAATGCGTTTTATCAACACGCACAGCATCGCCTCCTCGACCCCGACCAGGTGGGATCGTAATAAAGCATTAACCTAAAATTAAAAAAAAGAAATATCGATTCAGTTTTATGTTTACTGGAGATAGGAGAGAATATTTATTAAAGATTTCAATAACACAAAATTTTTAATTTATACAGATACTACAAAATATGTACCATAGGTGCATGTTTTCTTTTTAAAGTTACGTATGTTTATTGAAAATACAGATGGATTCTTTTTAAATCTTAGATCTCAAACTCTTATGTGTTAACAAACATATCATTGGTTCTTATATTATAAAGCTAATGAAAACTATTTCTTCGTTGTAGACGTGAAATAGAAACCGAAAGATATAGTTTAACATTTAATATATTACTGTAGATGTTGGATATAAAGACGATAAGTTACATCATTTACTGGTTCCTCACATGTTGATAAGGTAATTTTTTATTTCACTGTAGTAAATGTTTCTTTGTCTACATTTTTTTCTCCTGACGTTTTCTTTCAACTTAACGGAAGCGTAATAAAGCCATAAAAGCTTAATCGCCAGGTAGTAATATAATGAAAATTATTGAATATAATTTTCTAAACTTGTGTGAAGCTAATGTGTTTCTGTCATTAAATTATGTTTTAATGTAAACACAACAGCGTGTACCTTTTAACGTGGTTCGCCGCGAAAACTCGTGAAGTCTTCACCGCGCAGGCGTCGGCGGCGCGCGTTACCGTTTCTTTCTTTACACGGCCACGCTTATTTAACATCGGAATATAACAGTCGCTTAAACCTAAAGTTTGTGTTATATATTTTATTTAAATTCTAGAAACACCCAGCAATAATTCTCAAGCTGTAAGTTAAATATTTTTTAATAGTTTCTGTTTAATTGTAACAATAAGTTATAAATTAAGGACGTGGATGTCGCTTTTTCTCTATATTATTATAAATGATAAAGAAAGATTTTAATTTGTAGTCGTTAATTAAATATATACATAGTTATTATTAAAAATTATTAAGTTCAGTTGATTTTACATTAAAGAAATGTTTAAAAGGATTTTTTAAAAAGCATAGTACTTAATAAAAAAATATCTTATTGAATATATGGGGGCGAAAGATTGCAATATATTTACGTTTTTCAACGGTTACACAATTAAAAGTATCAACGAGAATATACCCATGGGACTATTCCTCTATGTAATTGAAGATCCGCCTGTAAAACATTATAATAAAAAATTATAATAAAAAACGACCATAAAATTGCTACGTTGTGCTCGAGAGTAACGTCATATCTGTACTGTTCCTCAATAGGATAATAGTGGTGCGAAGTCTGCATTTCCAGAGGCTCACTACATAGGCACTATCATAAATTTATTTTCCACCGCCAAGCTCATAAAATACCTTTTTTTTTTACTATTATTTATCTCAAGCCGAGTGAAATGTGGTGCCTAGTTAAAATCCTACCACTAGCTGACCGCCTACTTATTTCTACGCTTCAATGAATAAATAAATCTTTATAATAAAAACTATAACTTATTGTTTAATAGTAATCGGTTCTATTCTTTAAGTGTTTGGTCTATAACTTTATTTATTTTAACAGACGAATGACAATGCATCACAAGTAAAAAGGAACTGTTTACGAGTCATTATTAAATGTCCCCAGCGACTTTGTCGGCATATACATGTGCAATATATTAACATTGAAAATTTAAAAATGACAACATTAAAAATTAAAATTGTAATGGTTATAAAATGTGATAAAACTTTTTTGCGGCAGATAATAAGTTTCGGCGATGACCTTAGCCTTGGATGCGAAAGGTGTTATAACAATACATTAGTGTATTGATTAATTATCTAACTTGAAAGTTACAGGCACAAGGCCGTATTAAATAACGACTTCTAAATATATACGTTACTTTC
>DWLS01006226.1:0-11866 GCA_018246255.1 Pachliopta kotzebuea | reverse complement strand
ACTTATCGTAGAATCAATATAAGTGTGAACTGTGCAGTGACATCACAAACATAAAATGTTTACTTGCACCAAGTGTGTTTAATGTTTAAGTTGTAAAATAAAATAATGTGTTTAAATAAATAAAAAAAAAACATTGTTACGGGGAAGCGCATCACTTACCATTTATAAATGTCTTGCTTGTCTCGTCGAAAAAAATAAGCTATTATCACAGTAACAAAATTTGTAAAGCAATCTTACTATAAGTCCCGAATAGACGCGGTTTCGATTCCCGGAGGTGTAAGAAATCTAATGTATAAATACATCTGTTTTAATGAATATGTGATATTCACATTTTTACGGGAGCCAAGCCAACCTTACCTGCTCGTGCTGCAGCTTGCTAATCAACAAACAAGGCTCTGGTTCCCCACCAACCCGCATTAGGGCAGCGTGATGGGATAGGACCAAAATCCCTCCCATTATTGGAGGAAGCTAATGTCCAGCAGTGGACTTCTACCAGCTGACGAATATGAGGCGGAACCCCGCTGACGATGTTGAATTTCAAATTGGACGTTTCGTATAATTATATTAATTTCACTGCTCCGCTTGTATCAAAGGAGATTATTAAAGGATGTTACGGCCAGCCTTCATTACTACAGCAAAGAGATTACTACACGGGCCGGCTTGAGCTCTCAACTGATTAAAAATTCATAGAGGGTATCCAACAGAACAGTCTTTCGCCCGCTTCATGGCAAATAGCTTCTTACTTATCTACCCTACTTACGAAAATATATTAATTAATAGTTCTCCCTCTCGCCGCTTTGATACCGTGAATCCACCCCTAATGAAGGATCGCTCCTAATTTGCTCATCATTTTTCTATTTCAAGTCATTCATGTCTTTATAATTTCTATATTTAGCATTAAAATTACATACATAATAAACAAACAAACATTTCTGAGTTAAAATCTCGTCTAATGAATTATTTGTTGTAAAAAGACCCTAATTTGAATTGCTATTTCTTATTCATAGAAAGTAATATTTAAATACAAAATAATCTAAAGTACTCTTTATATAGTCCCTTACAAGTATTTAAAAGCAACATTTGTATATTACATATTTTTTATATCTGTCAAGGTAAATAGCCGATATATTTATTTGCGTTATCATACACTTCTGTTACAATCATGATTTCCATCACTGGCTTTACGGCCTTTCAAATAGGAATATAGTAATATTTGCACGTTACTATATGATAGTGCTTACCTAACCTTAAAATTCATATTGTCTGAAATTACCCATCAAAAAAATTCAGTAGTTTCCGTTTTTCACATCAAAAAATGAAAGACATAGAAGACAGTGACGACTCCACTATGGCCCATGATACAGGGTCCGTACATGCCTTGAATAGTGAATGAATAACTTAACATTCAGCTGAATTTATACATACAAGAGTAGCTGAATATTTTTTAACTTAAACTTCATGTAATGTTTAGTTACGTTTCCTAAGTTTAAGTAGAAATAGAGAAATAATTGTTTCCGAATGAGTTTTGTGATACTTTGAACGAAACCTCGCTTTTTCTAAAATCACCAAAGATTTTAGTAATAGCCAAATTTTAATTGGCGGTAGATCTTAATCATCAGAGGCCATCTAGGTCGTTACCACCGCAGCTCCTATTGCAGCCGACAAACAGTATTACGCAGACTTTACTGTGTTCCAGATTAAAGGATATTGTGGCTATAGAAATTACTGGGGTAACGTTTCAAGGTGAATGCAACATGGTGCTGTGTATACCTTCTTAACCAGCACCACGTTTTTATGGACAAACACACCATCAGGAGAACGACCTTTTCGCTACGATGAAAATTTACTCAATAATTATACCATTTAAGTTTTTTACTGTTTGATTTTATTCTGACGGTAGATCTCCTATCATTTATAATCAGGATATTATTGTCTCGTAAAGTTATGTACTTCTTGTAGATCACTAAATATGTTTAATATTACATTTGTTACCTTTCATTCTTTAAAAAGTTTATGATTTTAGTCTGCATATATAATTTAAAGTTAAATAAATATATTCAAAGCATTTCAATCGAATATCATTGGCTTCGCAAATATTTGATTATGCAAAAAAATTTCGTTGCCGCCGGCGAAAGGGTAAATTGAAAATGTATGTTTACATTGAAACTTGCGAATAGTTGAATTAAATTTTTGATATTTTAAATATTTTTGTTTTTGTATCTTGACTGTCAGAAAAAAATTAACATTTCATATGAAAAAATAAATAATAAGTAGATACTGTATTGATGAGTTGTGTACTGAAAGATGATGTTACAAAGAAATTACTGAATTTACGAGACTTATTAGAACTATATGGTACAAGTGCAATGAAAAATTAGGTAACCTACAGAGGATTTGTTTTTTGGCACATAAAATTTATTAATTGATTTGACTTCCGGTTTACTTCAAATACGTATGAATCTTCTACTGCTATTTTTACTGTTACTGTCACTCTAGGACCTTACTGCCTCATCGGCCGTCAGTCCTTCAAGTGGTGTATTCAGCTCACTCCCACTTAAGTCTACCAATCATTAGTGCTATAAAGTTTAGCCTAGTAGTCTGAGGCTATCAAGAAAAGGACTAATGAAGCCTTGCCTGTAGTATAAGGAGACTGAAAGGGCTTTGAGTGTAGGGCCCTCACTGTACATTGAGTGAGCCCGGGGCGGACGGCAAGTACGAAGTGTTTAATATACTGTTTAAGCTGGGGAGGGTACAGCTCTCCCTGGTATGTGCTCAGCAGTGCAGGAAGCGACCGGTGAGTTCCGTAGAAGATCCCGGTTCCGTCCCTAATGCACTGAGGATGACTATCGAGGGGATTTTAGTGGGAATAAATCCCAAATAACCCTGACTTCCCCTTAGAAACAGTGTATTTTTTAAAGATTTCCTGAGCGACAAAAAAAGGTAAATCGGTAACCTTATTCTAAATATATACATATCATGTTATATAAGATTGTACTTTTATAATATGTCCAATGGTATAATCTTTATAAACTCCACAGATAACTTTATCGCTGCCTATTGAAGATGGAAAAATAAGGGTCTTTATTCAGCAGCACGGAAACTTTGCGGGTAGTTAGAAAATATGTACGTGATACGAACTTTTGTGTTTTGTCAAAAAATTGACGCATTGATTTTGTTAATCAATGTATTAATAAGTTAAGGAAAAACTTTATGCTTAATCGTAGTACGAAGTAGTATTTATTAACCTAACCAACATTGTAACATTAGGGACATACAAGGAACAAAAAAAGACAAAAATAAAAGAAAGCAAAGTTCTATCTCAAAGAGAAATATTTCTCTTTTAATTTACTCTATGACTTCCTTAATATCTAAATTTAATAGGTCATAGCGGCAAATCTTTTACTTTATCATCATCTACTAACTTCCTGCAATTTTTGTTTGTAAAGGTTAATATATATTTTTTTATATATTTATTATAATATTATCAGCATTCATATGGAGTTTGGTAATCGATCACTTTCAAGTAACTTTTTAAAGAAATATTTCTCTTTTAATTTACTACATGGCTTGCTTAATGCTTAATATCTAAATTTAATAGGTCCTAGCTGTTAATCTTTTACTTTATCATCACCTTTTACTGAATTCCTACAATTTTTGTTTATATATAATCTGTTATCATTATCAGTATTTATATAGAGTTTAGTATTCGAACACTTTCAAGTAACTTTTTAACGAAATATTTCTCTTTAAATTTGCTGTATGACTTGCTTAATATCTAAATTTAATGGGTTATAGCTGTTCTTCAATCTTTTATTTCATCATCATCTCTTAATATCTTCCTGCAATAAGCAGCAGCTCTCGTTGAACTTATTCGCGAGTTACGCGAAAGCGAATCGCTCAGTTAAATTTACAACATACTATTAAAATCCTACTGCAGTGAAATATTAAAACGGGAGTTACACAATATGTTGGAATTGGCACGTTACCTTGGCATCAGATACAGATGAATAAGGGGCGTTCTTAAGAGACTGTTCAAGTTTCCGCTTTATGAAAATGAGACCGAGTTGAAACTCATCCAAAACGACTTACAGCACCACGCTCCAATTTAACTGCTTAACGGCCGTTTTGTAACATATTCTTCTGTTTATATTTATTTAAAAACTTGTTTAAACCACTCACAATAAGGGTCCAATAGGTGGACTTAATGCCTACGGCCATTCTCTACCAGTCAACCTAGGAGGTGGGAGATGCTGTAGTACGTGAAATGAGAAAGTAATATTTAAAGCTAAAAAATTAATAGTAGTCATTATATAATACATACATATACCGTCCTGTATATAAATACAAAAGTAGATTAATATATATACAAATATATGAAAATACATAAAACAGTACATGCAGATAAGATAATCTAAGATTGTGTGTGCTTGTGTTCCGATCTGAAGTGTGCTTTATGATAGTCAAATTACTATGGTAACGAGACTTAACACCTTACGTCTCAAAAGTACGAGCGATTGGTGCTGTGTATACCATCTTGCCCAGCGCCACGTTGTTACAATCAGGTCTTGTTTAGAATAAAACAAATTTGGATGAAAGATAGAAAGCTGCTGTAGATTCTATGAACTCATTCTATCCTTGGTTAATTTTACATCTTCATCAACAGATAGACGTCCATTGCTGAATATAAGCCTCTTCCAATAGTAAAGCACCTCATTGGCTCGATGCTGATTTGTATGGAGCCAGAGCCTCCTTTCTTGATACTGGTATCAAGGTGAGCCTGGGCTCCAACACGAGCAGTTGAGGTTGGTTTAGGTCCCGAGAGTTGTTATTTGGAACTCCTTACACTGCTATTACATTTGCCAACTTTACATGCTGAAGGTAAACGAAGGAAAAATTCCTCTTCTAGTATTTAATTAAAGCTGAGATATTTAAGTGTTTTCAACACCGGCCTTCCACTCCGAAGGTACTAGTTCAAATCCCGCCTGCATTAATGGATTTTTCAACTTAGATGCAATTAGTATAACACCAACTAATATCAAGTTCTCTGACGGTGAAGGAGAACATCATGAGGAAACCTACATATCTATGTGATGACCATCCGCAGTGGATGCTATATGGAATGAAGAAAGCAATGGCAACACCACTACATTATATCTGACAAGGAAGTCTTCGTGTTGTTCACTACAAATGATGACCACGACCCTCATTCATGAGGAAATACTACTTAGAAGAAAGAATTTAATCGATTCCCATATTCTGTATCTACATACTTAAGTACTAATAGAAAACTACACATTATTAGAGGAAAACAATACAATTGGCTGAGTTTTATCTACATATCTAGTATTTAATTTTATACTTTAATATCTACGTATATTCTTAGAAGATAATCATGACGTATATTGCTAGTATATAATGGGGGTGACGTCGTATATTCTTCCTCCAATAGAGCTCCACATAAAAGCACTTGACACCGAATTACACCTCACACATTTCCTATTATGATATTGAAATTCCCTCGCACACTCGAGCTGCGATGGGAATTCCCAGCAGACGACGCTGCTTTGATATTTATAGCAGTGCAGCTTGATTGTCAACAGCAACATACAAAATTCTTCAAGCTGCTTTATATAATACTATTAGTTGCCTGTTGCATTTGTAACTAAAGGTTTCATCTCAATAAAATGTTTAATATGAGAATAATCATATCAAACAGAGGCGATTGTTATTTAAATTTGAATAGCGACATCCCATTCTGCACGGACGCACGCCAAAAAAGAGAAGTATAAGTAAGACTAGTAGTTGCCCGTTGCATTCGCAACTAAAGGTTCCATCTAAATAAAATGTTTAATATGAGAATAATCATGTCAAACAGGCGTCTGTTAATTAAGTTGACATAGCGACAACACATTCTGCACGGACGCACGCCTAGAAAGAGAAGATATTAGGATTACTTATACTTAATGCCTTTGTAAGTTGTTAGTTAAACCTACCAACATTAAATGTATATATAATGTTAATATCGACTCTAAAGAAAACATTTCCTATCCTATTTAAAATTTAACCATATTTGGTAAGGGTTTGGTATTAATATAGAAAATTTTGATCTTCATCATCAGCCGATAGACGTCCAATGCTGGACATATACATCCCCAAATAGTGGGGCATTGGGCCATCTCCCATACTGTCCCAATGCTGATTGGGGAGCCAAACCCTCGTGTGTTGATTAGCAGGATTCACTGCGTTCAGTTGAGGTTGGCGTTGCTCCTGTAAGTTGTTATGAGGCTTGAATTAGTTTAATTTATAACTGATTAAGTCAGCTATAGTTTAATGTAGGTATGGTCAAAACCGGTTCTGCCGTTCCCAAGATAATCCAGAACAAAAAGATGAAAAGATTTTGTCTCTGTGTCGGACGTTCTGCTCGTTGTTTAATTTCGAATAAGTTTTTCATTTGTCCTACTGCATTATAGCAGTTCAGCAGTAAAAGAAAGCACGTTTCTTATTTCCTCTCAGGGTAATGGCTAAATTGAGTTACCCGTCTTCCGCTCCGGTAGTAAAGAAAAAAAAGCCTCCTCAAGTAACGCCGGCCCGATTTCCTTCGAAGTATTGCTTTTACGCTGAAAATATGAAATTACCTCGTCCTAGTTATGATTGTATGAAAGATTCTTCAAACCCCTTCGGTGTTTCATTAAGTTTTTTTAATCTCACCACTACTACTTTCTTAACCTACAGAAAATTAACGAGGTTCGTTAAAAATTTTACTGTTTGATTAACATACATATAAAGTCTCCATTTGAATATAATAGTCTCCATAGAAATTATCTATCTAGACAATTATTTCGTACCGCCCCAGCTCTTATTTCTACCGCCAAATAGTAATGTGTAAATATTTCTTTGTTCCTATATGTTAGTGAAATTACTAGGTAACGAGATTTAATACTTTTTATCAAAGCAACAAGCATAATGTGCTGTATATACCATCTTAACCAATACCACATTGTTATAAGCAAACGTATCACTTACCATCAGATGAAAGCCTTGCTCCTTGCAAAAAAAAGAAATGAACTATTTATACTAAAAGCTAATATATATGTACATATATGCATGAGATAATATTATCAGCATTTATATGGGGTTTAGTTTTCAATAATTTTCAAGTAAAATTTTCAAAAAAGTTTTGTTATATTTACTACGTCATGAGTTGCTAATGATCAAATTAGGGTCCAAATTAAAGATTGTTTCTAGGTTTTTAGTAATAAATCCCTGGTGGTATTTCTTTATCAAACAGTAGTATGAAAACATTACTGTGTTACTACTTAAATAGAGATGTATTTAATCAGTTATTTTATTCGCTATGGCAATAAAACTAGCGAAGCGTGGGACTGATAAGTGATACGCTTGCCCATAATATGACGCTGGTTAAGATGATATACACAGCACTACATTGCGCTAGTCTCCTTATGCCATAAGTGATAAATCTCGTTACCCCAGTAATTTCACTAGCATACAACACCTTTCAAACCGGAACACAGTAATGTTTGACTTTAACAAGACATCTTGACATACGTATGATATATAATAGATGTTTTAGTAGTTTTTTTGCTAAATTAAAATAGAACTAAATAAAGATTTTAATATCTGAATTAAATATCCCATAACAGTAAACCTCGGCGTCGTGAGTTACCATCTACCATCACACCCCGCTATTGGCATACATTAATAAAACACTTGAACGTTAGAAGTTTCAATTTGGCAGTAAATACGATATTTATTATCCGGATACCGTCAACGGTACGTTTTATTGGGGGGCTGAAAGGATCCCATCTTGCCATTTTAATGCAGCCAACATAAATCCTCGCTTATGTTTTCACCCGGAACATGTTCGCTGTGAAATGACTTTTTCATGTTGTTAACTGTACAATAAAATACCAAGCGGAAAGTCCCGCCGTTTTAAAACGTATTCACAGTAGTCAATGTTGATCGGCCTTTACAGATTTCACCTATTTTTTATTTATTTATTTCTATATAAATTACACCGCGTTTAAGAAATGATGTAGGTAGTTGAATAAATTTTTAAATGTGGGTAGAATAAAAATACCCGGCGTATTAATAGTTCAGTTCCAGTCTAGCTGCCGAAGTGTATGGACGTGTTTTTTGCCTCTGAAATATTAGATCATAGATGACAGACATCTGCTGTACTAGAGGCGTCACTAGCTCGTTGGAGAATACAGAAGAATCTTATCACGTCCTGTTCGAAGGAATCCATTCTGCAAGTCTTTGAGAAAACCTCAGCAGAGTTCTTTCCAAAACTTGATGGTTCTGTAGAAAATTTTCTGGAACCGTATATGAGCATTGCGGTTCTGGAGTAGGAAAATAAAATCCCTGTCGATGGTGAAATGTGGTTTTTAGCATCAAATCAAAAAGCTCTTCAAAATCCATACCATTATACAGATTAATGTAGACGCGTATAGTATATACCAACATATTTAGCGTAGCTAGTAATAAATTACTAGTAATTATTTTTTCTACAACAATAATAACAGCTCTCTTATATTTCCCATTACTTTCAGGTCTTTCTATCAAAGATAGTCAAAGACTTTATCTACCATGATGGTCAATTGCGAAATCGCAATTAATACCTTTTCCTTTTGAAATTTTTTATACTCTGTTTATAATACTTTTTACTTTATATTATTCATATTATTCATGAATATTCATAATGATAACTTTTTTATTAACTACTGCATGACTTGTGTTAACTGACAACTATTAACTGAACACAGTACGATATTCACTTCAAGAGACTCAATGAAGAATGAATACTCAGACGCATTTGTTGGTTCTTAGCTGGCTGTATATACCATCTTAACCAGCGCTATGTTGTTATGAACGAACGCCTTGCTCGTACTATCGTAGAATTAAGAAAAAGTATAAAAATCTCTGAATAATAATATCAGGAAAAAGCTGATAAAGAAGGTTATAATACTAATGAATATTTGAATGCATATTATTCAAATTAATTCTACTGTGTAACGTTTGCAGGGTGCATTATCCACATTCACATGTACGACTTCCGGCTGGGTCGGCTGTTGTCAAATTCACAATGCAGTCGCGCCAATGGCTGCTGATTGTCATTGCGTGTTCCGGTTGTGTTTGAACGATCTATTATGTCATTTAATTCCGAACCAACAAATATAGCTTAATTTGATTCAGATAAATTCTATTTAGAACCAGTAAAAGCTTAGAACTTCGCAGTAGTAGATATTTTGAAAGAAACATCATATACATAAGCTCTCAATGATAGATCTCTGTAGACGAAGACCGTAGGTAGCTACCACCGCAGCTATAGATAGTAATGCAAACATTACTGTGTTCAAGTTTGAAGGGTGTTGTATGCTTGTGAAATTACTGGGGTAACGAAACTTAACACCTTACGTCTCAAGACGACGAGCGCTGCCTTGTGCTGGGTATACAATCTTAACTAGTGCCACCTCGTTATGAGCGAGCTTATCACTTACTTTCAGGTGAACGCTTCACATGTCTCGTCGAATAAAAAAAATCGATAAACTCTTTACTGCTGACATTATGATACAATGAATAAGTTAACTAAATTTATAATTTAAGTATGAGCGATCTCTTCCAGGCAACCCAGTAGGATAGGAGAGATATAAGAAATGATGATGATGACTAAACTAAACAGTAATAAATATACAAAGCGGCAGTTACACTGCTTACTATTTATATAGGTTTTCTTTAGGACTTTCCTTTAAGAAAGATTTATGCTTGGAAACTTTTAAGTTGTATCGATATACGTTCTTAAACATAGTAAGACTACAAAATTCTATTTCGAAGATGATCTTCACTTCACTTCATCAGCTAGTAAATTTTCACTGCTAGACGAATGCTTCCCTCTATAATGGGAGAGATTTGGGCCTCCCACCACACTGGCCCAATACGGGTTGGAGGAGCTAAAGCCAAGTTTACAGTTTGCTTGATGGTAAGCAGTTACTGTATCCTATATTCGGCTGCAGTACCAGAAGCATCATTAGGGTGATGCTGACTCCTGAACAACCTAATCACACCCTTTTCGAAGAACTCCATTTTGTAGCTCCTTGGGATATGATGAAAGATTTTATTCCATAAATTAATGGTTCTTGAGCAAAAATTTCATTGGAATAGCTTTCTAAATATGAAAACACATGTTTTTTTCATTTACAAAGCAGTGGACTCTGTCCAAAAAAAGGCTCGATTTTTATATACCAACAGCTGTCGGACATAACTCCGTACACAGCGGTCCGTACTAAATTTTTTTTTAATTAATTTTTCGCGTACCGTACAGTATGTGCGCTTTTACTTTATGATTTGAGAGACAAAAAGAAAACACCGCCAGCGTTGATATTGCGTATGAAGAATAGATTGTTCATTGTCTGAATTTATGTTGTTTCAGAGGCGAAAGACATGTATTTTATATATATATATATAATAGTATATTTTCCTAAAATGGATCAATCGACATCTAGTAACAAAATAGCGCTGTATAAAACGGTATACACAGCACCACATTGCGCTCTTCTTTGAGATATAATAGCTTAAGTATCTCTACACAAGTAATCACCCACCTTTTTCTTATTTGTTCATACAACTTGACGAGTAGAGCGTTCACTTGATGGTAAGTGATACGCTTGCCAACAACGTGGAGCTGATTAAGATGGTATACACAACACCACATTGAGCTTTTCGTTTTGAGAAAATATATTAAGTATCGTTACCCCAGTAATTTCACTAGCATACAGCACACAGTAATGTTTGCACAGTACTGTCTGTCGGCTGCAATTGGAGCTACGGCGTTACCTACACGGTCTCGGGCAACAGAAACCTAGCACTAATCCCTAACTATATCTGTGGTAATATCTGTACGGTCTCCAGTAACAGAAACTTACTAGCCACATACGTCATTTAAGCAGTAAAGTTATTATTAAAACTAGATAAAATTCATACATAAAAAGACGCAGAGGCGATCGTGGTTTTAATATTATTACTAGATAAAAATACTTATATTATTGTCGACAACCAGTAATAAGCAGACATAACTAAGTTCCTTTTTAAAAGGCATTGTAACTAGTAAAATTACTGAGGTAACGAGACTAATCTCAGGGCCACAAACATAACCTAGTGCTATAAATCATTCATTAGTTAAAGATTTGCATAATAAATATGATGCTGTGATTTTAAACAATTACCATATATAAGTAAACATGTAATAGTTTTTTTTTTTATATAATTTATCAAAAATTTGCTATCACACAGTAAGCAATATAATAAGGTAGTTAAAATAGCTATTTGCGTTAAAACAGTAACACGGTCCTTTTTCTCACGAGAGGCTATAAGCTCTAATAAAATTATGAAAGAAAACGTTTATCTGTTATAGCTTATACAGGAATATGAATCACTCATTTAGATGTTTAGATGTTAAAAGGCATATTTTTAAATTATACTAATAAAGGTATATACACAACTTCAGGTGTGTCTTGTTCTTTATTAATGAATACCGTCTAAGTTAAACGCCGCAGCTTTAATTTCAACAGTCCAGTAATATCATTACTGTGTTCCGGTTTGAAGAGTGTAATAGCTAGTGAAATTACTAGGGTAACGATACTTAACATTATCTTTAGTTGTCGAAATAAATGTGGTGAGTATACCATCTTAACCAGCACCTGTTATAGGCAAGCGTATCATATACCGCTATGTGAATGCTTTGCTCGTCTTCTTGCTTATATATGATATAGGATGGCTAAATACAAGGCCAATTCCAGCGATGAAAATCGTGAAAAGCTTCGGCGGGCTCGAAATCGCTGCAATATAGCAT
>DWLS01006225.1:0-11867 GCA_018246255.1 Pachliopta kotzebuea | reverse complement strand
GTAGATAAAAATTATAAAAACAAACAAGTATTTGATAAGCAAACAAGGTCTCCGACTATAGTTCGAGGAATAAAAGACCATATCAAAATTTAAAAAAAAAACTAAGTACTAGTTAAAAACTTAATAGAGTAGATATGTTTAAGAGCCATATCTATAGGAGCGCATTATCATCTTTTGACATCACAATTACTAAATATTAGAAGTTAATTAGAAAAAGTCCATTTCTCTCCATATTAAATAATACTTCCTTATTGTGGTAAATAAAAGCGCCACCATTTATGGCAACTACCACAATTGCTATGGTGATTTCGCAAGTACGAAGTTGCAAACAACGAAAACTTTAGTCATTAAGGCCAACTATCATTATTACGGGGGACCTTCGGAACATAAAAGGGTTGAGCTGTAATAAAACCGGCGATGTGAAATACTTACTTTTTGGTTGATGGATTACCTGATCCCGTCGTGAGCCTTTTTTTGTTTCCATGTTGCTACTACAAAATCCTCCAGGCTACTGATTGGTCTCAAAAAGAATTACATCTTTTTTGGGTTGATTTCCGGATCCAATGTTTAGACTTGTAATCATTCATATACTTACCTAAGTTGTCTAGTAAGCGTTAAGTTGGCGAGTAGCGCGAGGCAGTTGAAATGAATACTTTAATGATTCACTGGTCAAGTTAAAGGATATACTAAATTACTACTCATCACTTCAACTTTCATCGGATTGTAAACGAAAAATTTTAATATGAATTTAGTAAAATTTAAAACGTTAATATTTTGAATGAGTTTTATGAAAAGAAATCTATTTGTTTGTTGAAATATTAACTTTGTACTGCAGAACGTAAGGAGTGTAAGGGATCCCACACAACAACTCACAGGACCCAAGCGAACCTCACCTGCTCTCAGTGCACCCTGATTTTTTAGCAAACAATGCTCTGGCTCCCCTCCAATTGGGCCAGCGTGGTGGGAGACGGCCCAATTTCCTCCATTATTGGAGTCTATGTCTAGTATAGTATAGTATGAACCTCTATCGGCAGATGAAGGTCGAAAGAGTATAATCTTTTAAAGTTAGTGTTACTTCAAATTACATGAAACGAAGATTTCATCATCGAAATTGCTCTACTACGTGTGAGTGCTGCCATTTATCTGTTCTTCGTTTATTACATGCATAGTTAATTTTAGTAGCGATTGATTATTTGTAAAGTTATTAACTACATGATTTATCAAATAGTTATAAATCTATTCATTTTTAAAAATAAATTTTGGCTAGTCCAAAACATTTGTTATTTTTTAGTCATTTCATCAACTAATTATACAATCAATTTAGAAACTTATTTTAAATTCAAGAAAAATTGTTAATTAATATAACGCCTGGCAAAACAGAATTGTTATTAATCGATCTAAGGTTTATTGCAAGGACTTTTCTTAATAAGTTTTTCTGTACCGTGTTTGTATATTAATATACACATATTTATTTATACACTGTCATTGGTACACATAAGTATGAAATATTGTTTATGTACGTTAGTTATTACATTAACATACTCTACAAAACAATAAGGACTAGTAAATTTTAATTTCTTATACAATATTATAATTTTGGCTATATTTAATGTTTGTGACTTGCATTTTAAATATTTCTTTTAGTTTATCATTACTACATTACTAAGTCCAAGTCTATTGTGGGATGTAAAGGGTCCCACACAACAACTAACGGAGCCCAAGCCAGCTTTACCAAGTCTGTGGGTACCTTGCTAATCAACACACGAGGGACTTCCCGTTAACTCGCATTGGGCCAGTGATGAAAGATGGCCCAAATCCTATGTCCAGCAGTCGAAATGTATCGGCTGATGAAGAAGTCTATTATTTTCTTGAAATATTCAATTACAGTGACAGTGTTAACTGTATGATTTATGTATTATATAATATTATGCAAAATGAAAACTAAAATGTTTTTACTATTATCTTTTTTTAAACATTAATAGTATAATATATTCTAGTTTCTAGAATTAGAAATATGATATATATATATTTATCTTATAGTGTTCGGTATAGTTTCGCATCCCTATATGGCGGTAGCTGCTCCCATATTCTTATTCTCCTCTCCTCGCATCAGCGGGTAGTGGTGAAATACTCTCGCCAATCAGAAGGCCGTATGGGCTGGTGCGGGGGGAGAGGGACGGACAGTGACCGCGCGATGACGATTGACTTGGACAGACCGACGACTGACCCTTGACTGACTGATTAATAACCTTGAAGACCTGCGAGCGACGGAGCTGACGGCGAGTAAGGGGTAAGTACATGCACGCACACGTAAAACCGGTGAATCTTGTGCCGCGGCTCCCGAACCCGTACTTGTTCGGCACATATAGTGAGAAAATTACTGTGAATCTCAAGTTGTTTTGGTTTGGGAATACGGCTGGCAACTATTGATTTCACAAAGTAGTTGAAAGCGGTTATAAGTAACAACAAAGAATCTTGTATAACCTTTTCACAAATTTACATTAAACCTAAACATTCATGATTTTTAAATGTTTTAACTGATATTGTTAACTTTGCTATTCAATTAGTTGAGATACCGATTAAATAAACATGACGAAATACATTAGCGGTTCGTAAAAAATTCAACGAACACGTAGACAGTTGTGTGAAATCAATTCACGAACTCATTGTGAAATATCAGTACAATAGTACAATAAAATTTCTTTATCGCTTATCATTGATAAACACTATCTTACTTGAAAATATTAACTTTAATAAGACAGTGTTTTGATTAAATTTTATTCTACGTGGCGATGAGTCGAGCATGGAGTTTTACCTGATGGTAAGTGATACGCTTGGTCATAACTTGGCGCTGGTTAAGATAGTACAGAGAGTTATAGCGCTTGCCTTAAGACAGTGTTAAGGCTCTTTACTCCAGTAATTTTACTAGCACCCTTTAAACCGGAACACTTGCACAGTATTATTCGTCGGCTGCAATAGGAGCTGTTGTAGTAAAAATTTATTTAACCCCTAAACTAAAGATACTTTTCTGCAAACTTCTATAAACAATTTTCTTCTAGAATGAACTGTTTGTGTATAGACGAACTCCTATCATAATTTGAATCGATACTTCATGGCTATTTTTTGCTCTTCTATTCTGTTCTTAATAATACTTAAGAATAGAAGGGGAGAGGACGAGATATTTGATACTGTAATTATTTTATGGTTACTAGACTTTGAACGATAATTTGATAAAGGTTGCAAAATCCGCCGGACTCAGACAACGCAGGATCGATTGGAGTGGAGTTCCCCGGGGAAAGCTCCTGTCCAGCAGTGGGCATTTATCTGCTGATGATGATGGTTACTAAGTAAAAAGTTTTACTTTATACTGGATTAACATTATTCGGTACACATCAAATGAAAGTTCCGATGCTGGTATTTAATTTATTGTTATAACGAGACTGAAAAGTTTCAAATATTTTTGGTTCTTGAGTATTTTATAGTTAAGCTTTTTTTCCTTAGATGCCCGCAACTGGACATGATACTAGAGACATTTTTACCGATCGATTTCCTTCCTTGTGTTTACTACGGTTTTTAACATATTTCACAATTTAGAAATGAAACAAATTCCTTATTATCATCGTTTTATTAGTCAAATAATTTAAAGCATTAAAACAATTTATGTTATATTAAGAAAGTTTCCTATTGCACCACCACAAACTACAAAGATGTTGAAATTTGACGTATACGTTGTGCCAAACTGAATTTCGGGTCAACTCGCCTCCGCAATTCGCACATAACTTGAACTCAACTTTGGCAATATGTATAATTACTGTAGACATAACTTTTTAATTCACTTTTTACTTACATTTTAAATTTTATTTTTCTTCTGATATATTATTCAATGAAAATATTTCTCTTAATAAACTTTGCACCTCCGATTCCACATTGTCATGATCACTAACGTCGTGCAATGATTTTATTTTATTTATTTGCTTATAGTTTAAATTATTTATAATTTTTGTAGTTAAAACTCGCCTTAACTTCCTTTTCCTTTATTTTATTATCAACACTTTCACTTGGCTTTTTTTCATTACTGTCGCCGGGTTTTTCGTTATCGTTACCATTTTCGTTATTGCCTCCATTTTCGTTGTTGCCACCATTTTCGTTATTTCCTCCATTTTCGTTGTTGCCACCATTTTCGTTATTGTTGTTGTCGTTACCGCCCGATTCAGGTGCGGGTGTGGTTGTAGTTGTTGTTGTGGTTGTAGATGACGAGGTCGATGTCAGGTCGTCTAATTCATCGCGCAATCTATTCCTCTGTCCGGCAAGCGCCAAAGTCGACACGAACAGACAAAACGACAACAGGCTGAGGAAAACGATCACTTTGTTATTCAACATCCACCCAACACTCCTTTCAAAATAATATTTCACGGCCATTTTAAAAAATATTGTGTGGTACGTATCACGCGATTTGTTCGCTTCACATTTGTGATATTATTAACGTTGGCCACTTTGTTGAATGCTATCAGTTTATCTATCGATTGTGTTCGGTTGTTATCTTCCGATACACGCAGCGACGGTATTCAGTGTTGGGACAAAGAGCTGATATATTTCAAATAAAATATACATAAACCTTTATATATGTTCATTATATACTGAAAAGATCGGGCATGGTTTGATTTTAAGCAGCCACAACAAAAACATATAAACAGCGGGTATTTTTCTCATTGGTCGCATTCGTCTTTTCTCACAGGAAGTCAAAGCCATTTCACCCAGCCGGCTAAGTCGAGCTGGTTATTTAGAATATGTCTATGAAACCTACTGTTCTTGTAACTTAGAAACTATAGCAGGAACCCAATCCATATAGGTTGTACGGACGGAGTCAGTAACAGAGGTATTGCTAACGTGTTGCGACTAGTAAACATATTCAAGTTATGAAAGAGGTTATGAAGATGAATCTCCGGTCGGTAGTGAACAGTACTATGCCAGAACATGAAACATATTAATAATTTCCTGAATATTACTTCATCTGTATTAAAAGAGTAGTTCTTATAATTAATAAAAAAGACTTTTCTTTTTACTGTTTTATAATTTTTTTGCAAATCTGAAAGTACTATTTCATTTCGATACAATACATAACGTGCTAGTTATGTAGACAGATACACGTAACTTTAAGATGACTCAGAAGAAAAAATGGTAATGGTGAGCAGTAATATTAAGTTTATCATCATCAACATCATCAGCCGATAGTTGTTCACTGCCGGACATAGGCCTCCTCCAATAAGAAGGGAATTTGAGTCGTCTTCCACTAGGCTGGCTCCATGCAGGTTGTTGGGGAGCCATTGCCTCGATTGTTGATTTGCAGGCTGCCCCACGGGCAGGTGAGGTTTGCTTGGGTTCCGTGAGTTGTTGTTTGGGACCCCTTTTTTTTTAAACGTTTCCTTTCGTGTTATGGGTAAGGGTCCTGTTTTTCCATTTTTAAAATTTAACTCATTCTTTCATAACTCTTTTCTTTAAAACTAATCTCCTTTCTCTCCTCTTTTTCCATCTCTCACTCTCTTTCGCATTGCTTTGATCATCTCTCACGCATCGCCTTTCAGTTCAAAATCCGCCGCATTTTTTACAATTTTGTCGTTTTCTATTTTGATTTATATTTTTTAGTTTCTATTTTCCTTTTATAGTTTACAATTTTAAACTATGACAAATTATATTTATTAATCCCTTGTTTTATTTAACTCTCTTACTCTACAAACTCATTCGCAAATTTTATGAAAATGCGGTGACTTTTGTCTTCACTCATCAGAGAGGTGATGTTACCAACACTCATACCCTCTCCGAGCTCAATCTCCGCATCGGCTTTCTCTCTCCCAAAAAGGGGACAGAAGGTGATGATTGCGTGGGACCTCTTACACGCCCTGCAAAACATATTTCCAAGATACTCCTGATAGGATTAAAGGGAAGTATGGAAAAAAGTATCGTAGTATCCCCCGCTCATCGTAAAACAAATCTGTAGAGAACTGCCCTACTCATGTCCTTCTACCATCACATTAAACTTGTTACTAAGTTACCTACCTTTCGTTATTTGCTACCTCTGATTTCCCACGGGGAGAGAGGAAGATAGGGGGGAGCAGTGACGTGCTTCATCCAAATATTTCGTTTCACACACTGCGAAGCTATATTCATTTGACATATTGGGTACGGTCAGTTTTTTTTTAATCAAACACAATTTTACTACTCGGTGCAGTGGCTAAAGGTTTGTCTTTTGACACATATGTCCATGGTTCGATACTACATATGAAATGAAGGATAAAGTAACTCATGAATTTACACGTTTCAAATGGAGAAGCTGTGATAGCCTAATGGTTTAAACACCTGCTGTCTACTTCGAGGGTACCGGGTTCGAGTCCGGCTTACACCAACAAATTTTTCATATGTGCAGTTAGTATAACAACTAATATCACGTTCTTTAAGCCATGTAAATTACGTGGCTTTAAACATTAAAAATATGTATACATGGAAGAGACAGTTAAAACCTGATGTTTTATGAAATAAGGCCAGTTTTTTGAATAGTTGATAGTAGTATTATCTTAAGTCATGTCTCATACAGCGCTAATTTGAATTGTTAACTTGATTTTTCTTTAAAAATTTCCTAGTGAATTACCTTATTTACTCATGTTATATTCACCTGTAATTGCTTTCTTACATTACAACCTTTTTAAACTTTGCAAGTTTTGTTTATTGTATTAATGTAAACAGGTGTTAATAAATCAAATAATTAAAAAAAAAGACTCCATTACCATAATAGAAACCTGTTTACTTTATTAACTGATATCAAACATTTTATAGGGGTTATTATGCATTATAATCCATTTAATTTACATAATGTTAATAAATCTGGTAATTTCAGTGAGCCTGAACAATTAACGAGCCTGAATAAATCTGCACACTGCAACATGATGTCTGTTTAAACAAATTTTTCCCCCTTTTCCCTGATATAATTTTTCAGGGGTTTTTTAACTTTTTACTTACATCATTAAATACTAATCCTATGTTATCATCTACCATCACAGAACTTGTACATACAGATATGTGTATATAGTCATATTTACATGTTCTTATTTCTGTTATTTACTATAGTATGTTTAACATATTACATAAAGGTAATAAAATTTGTTATTAGCTGTTTGTTGTGGTCACCGTTAGGAGTACATTTTACAGACAAAAGATTCCTGGTTCTATTATAAGTAAACAGCTCACTTGTTTTAAATGAGGCGGCGACGAACGATCAAGGCTTTCACCTGATGATAAGTGATACGCTTACCATAATGTTGTGTTAGTTAAGATGGTATACACATCCATGCTAACAGCACCCTTCTAACAGGAACACAGTGGAGCGTTGATACCCTAGTCGTTTGAACGCCTGCCTTCCACTCCGAAGGTACCGGGTTCGAATCCTGCCTGCACCAATGAATTTATCAATTTATGTGCAGTTTGTATAACAACTAATATCACGCGCTTTGAGCTATTTATCAAATCACGTGTCTATAAAAATAGAGAAATCAGTAATGTTACCACATTACTGTTTATAGGCAGCAAAAGGAGCCGTGGTAGTACCTCCTCGTGCCTAGACAGTCTATAGCGACAGAAACCTATCACTAATAAAGTGTTCCTACTATTGGGACACGGTTCCCTCTCTTACGAGAACCTATCCTAGATCATTTAACTACTACTACCACCCATGTGATATCATGAAGTCGTGATAGCCCAGTGCTTTGAACGCCTGCCTTCCACTCCGAAGGTACCGAGTTCGAATCCGGATGAATTTTTTAATTTACGTGCAGATAGTATAACAACTAATGTCACGTGCTTTAAGACAAAAAAAAAATTGACGATACATTATGTTGTTCTTTAAAATGGTGGTAGGTCAGCTTAATACTAATGTATAAACATAACTGTATTACGACTTGAAGGGAGATATAAGTTAGTAAAATTACTGTGGTGACGTGTATACAATCTTAACTAGTGCGCAATATGATCTAGCGTATTATTTACCACCAGATTCTTGCTCATTGTGTCGCCGCATCAAATAAAGAAAAACTGTTTAAGGAAACAAATTGAAAACTATCAGCAGTCGGACCTCTTTTGATAAAGGTCCGGAGTGACATTTGTTCAGCCGGAAACAAAGGAATGAATTTTTACGCTTTCCCTTCAATACTAAGAAAACGCCGCTTCCGGTACACAGCTTATCAGTCAACTTTAGGCTTTACTCAAGGATTATATTCCTTTTTTATCGCCGGGGATATATTCGAAAGATACCCTGCTTCTGTAGGGAAGACAGGGTTAGGTGGGATTTATACCCACAAAAACTCCCTCGGTGGTCATCCTCAGTGCATTGTGGAAGGCCACGGGATCTCCTACGGAACTCATCGGTACCTCCCTGCGCTCCTACTAAGCATGTTCCAGGGAGAGCTATTGCCCTCTCCTGCATAGACAGTATGCTAGGACAAAATATGAGAACATTTCGTATTTGTTGTCCGCCCCAGGTTCACTTAATGGGTATTGAAAGCCCACACCCTCAAAGCCCGCGAACCCGGATACCCTTTCAGTCGCCTTCTACGACAGGCAGGGCTTGCCTTAGTCTTATTCTTGATAGCCCGAGACAATAGGACTAAAGGATTATATTCTTAGATTATAAACAATGTATTTATATGTTATTTAAATATATCCAAGTATATTGTTTTATGTTTCTCTTTAATTTCCTGATGCGAGGAATAAAGTCAGCTGATGCTAAATGATTTGCCCATAACGAGGTGATAGTTAAGATGATGTCACGTTACCACATTAATTTCAATAGCTCATATCACCTTTCAAACTATAACACAATAATGTCTATTGCTGTAATGTTTGCAATAATGTTTGCTGGCTGCAATAGGAATTAGTGGTACCTAAACAGACGGTCTATGACAAAAGACTACCACCAATAAAATGTTCCCATTATAAAGACATGAGGCCTTCTCTCACGAGAAGCAATTTAAGGCCGTTTAACTAGGACTACGTCTAGGTAAGTACCACCACATCTCCAATTTCTACTGCCAAATAGTAAAGTGCAAATATTACTGTTTCGGTTTGAAGGGTGCTGTGTGCTAGAGAAATGTAATAATAAATGAGCTATGAAAAAAAAGGTATTGCCTGACTTAAGTAGCAATGGGTAAGGCAAATTGCTTAAAGAATTAAAAGAAGAATTAGCAGTAAGGTCTTAGAATGGCAGCTGTTACCAGTAAACGTACTGCTGGCAGCCCAGTCTGTCGCTGGACACCGCTGATTCAGACAGCGAGGACCTATTGAAGTGGAGATCTTGTTGGGCTATGTCCAGCAGAGGCTTTTATTGTTGGGATAAAAGAAAAGAATGTTTCTGGGGACATAGTAATAACCCTCACAATCAGAAGACCGGATAATTTTTGGGAACTCTTACATTAAGCAGTGATCTATAAAATGAACACATTAAGAATTCGTGTTAGTCCGTGTCACGTAATTTTACGTGTTTCACATTCTCAATATTGAATATTTCATCTTTTACTGTGAGGTACGTCTTGTGAAAATAAAAAGTTTCTTTTCTTACAAGTTATATTAAATATTTGCATCGCAAAGTTGTGAATTTTGGATGAGGTATATTTTAGTATGAAACGGATAATGATCTTTATAGATACGTCTTTCTGTATTAAAGTATAAAATAAGATACTCACACAGCATCACACTGATGAAAGATACTTAAAAAATTATTTTTTTAGTTGTAATATGATATTAGTTTTAAAGTTTCTAATACATGCTTTTTATAAGACGAAAAGCACATATATTGTATGTATATGCTTTCAACAGTATTTTTCTGTCATTTTATATTTTCTTTAAAAGTTTATTGCCTATTCACTTACCATATTATCCCTCCACTTCCTAGGTTTATTAGTAGAGAATCCCTATATACATTCTACCTCTCGGAACTTATTTTAAGACAATACAACAAATCTTTAAATAAATAACAGTATCATTGTTTTATAAACATTTGCTAACATTCCATCAGATGATAAAGCGCACTAATCTAGTGGTATTTCTATACACTCTTCTTTTAAAGGTTCCCAGGTAAATACAGAAAACTTAGGAGAATAGTAAATAGCTTTTCGTCGGTTAAAAATTAAAAATACTTTGTAACAATAACACCAAAATTTACTGAACCCTTTGAACCTTTTATACATACGCTCGATATAGAAAAAAAAAGCTTTTTTATATTAAACGGTGTAGCTGTAACTGATTTGCCTTTACATACAAAGAGCATCGCCGGGCTTGATGAGAGTATATAAAAAAGGCTCTTCCTATCTCCAGGGTACGTTTCCGTCAGATACATCCAGTTGTGAAGCAATAATTTCAGCGGCGGCGCAATTCTACCTGACAGCGCAGAGTGTGAGACCCCGGTTCCAGGCACCAGGTACAAATATACTGCGATGATATTAAAATTCTTCAGATATACTACCCAGTAATACTTCTCCAAGAAAAATGGCTGACTGTGCTCAGAAACTATTAAATACTAGTTGTAGGATTGCTAACGACCATCTAGGTATAGTTCTGTAGTCTCGGACTACCAAGAATAGGATTAAGGTAAGCCCTTCCTGTCATAAAAGGCGACTTAAAGGGTTTTCAGATTTCGCAGGTTTTGAGGGTAGGGGCCTTAAATACCCATTGTGTGAGCCCGGGGTGGACGACAAGTACGAAGTGGTCTCGTATTTTGTCGTAGCATACTGTTTATGCTGGAGGGAGCAACAGCTCTCCATGAGATATGCTTGGCTTGAGTTCCGAAGGAGATCTTAGGGCCTTCCGCAATGTACTGAGTATGACCACCGCAGAGGTTTTAGTGGGTATAAACCCTTCATAACCCTGACTTCCCACGGGAAGCAGTGTATCTTCTCGAAGATTTCCCCTTCCCAAAAAAACACGACCACATAGATAGGTACCACAGCAGCTCTTATTCGAACTACCAAACTATTTAACTGTATTCCAGTTTGAAGGGTGATGTTAACTAGTGAAATTAGTGATATAACGAGACACTTGTCTCAAAGTAACGAGCTCAATGTGGTGGTTCATATACACTAACTAGAGCTTCGTTGTTATGGGCAAGCGTATCAATAATCATTAAGTAAACCTCGGTTTAGTCTCGTAACATAACTATATTAAATTTCGTTACGCCAGTAGTTTCACTAGCTATAACTTCTTTTTTACCGGAACACAGTAATATTTGCACAGCACTGTTAGGTGGCAAGAGTAAGCGCTGCGGTAGAACCTATACGTTCTCCGGAAAGAGACCTTCTATCAGTTTAAGCGTTCACGTTGTAAGGCGGTAGTAAAAATATAGTAATAAAAGTTCTAAAGAAATTTTAATTGATTATTAAATATCATTAGATAGAAAGAGACGGTATATACAAATTTGAAAAAATAACTTAAACTCTAGCGATACAGTTAAATTAAAAAGTTAAAGTCAAAACGTAAGTACCGTCCCTTTGTTCATTTGCGTACTATACAGTGGTTTATATGAAAATTTACATTTTCATTTTGCTTAGAGAGCACTGCAAACATCACTTAAACGGTTCTCATATAATTTAAATACACTGTGATTACTGAAGACGAGTAGTTTCGCATAATATATATTCCAACAGTAGCGATATAAGGTTAAACCGTTTATCTTATTATTAACCGTTTATATTAAACTACCTTTAAGAAGAGAGTTAAAGACTATTATCTTCACCTCTAGTTGCGTATTTTATCTTTACCACTATGTATACTTGTTATATATGTTCCTTATATGTTACTATTACTAGTACACGGTACACCTACACAAATAA
>DWLS01006224.1:0-11868 GCA_018246255.1 Pachliopta kotzebuea | reverse complement strand
AACTCCTCCACTGTCGCAGTCAATACGGTAGCCGCCGCCGGCTCCTCTCACACCCGATTCGTCACTTTCCACACGCGACGCTTCCTCCGCCGGTTGGGGCGCCCGCCTGGCTCGCACACCGCGTACACTCGCAACACTCGTATCTAAGAGCGGTCCTCACCGCCCACAGTCCGCGACACAGGCGTCGGTGGTCAGAGGGCGGGCCTGCGCCACCTTCCGACGACCGCGTAGCCCGCGCCACCGCGACTCGTTTTTCCTACTCCGAGGACAGAATAAGGTTAAGGTACAGTTTATGTATATAAGTATCTATTGTGTCATCTCCCCCTTTCTCTTCCTCCTTCCCAAATCCTCTTCCCTCGTCTCTCTCCTCTCCCTTATATTATATATTTTTCAGCTCGCAGAGTCCGGATCCGCGAGCTCAGGGTCCGATGAAGCTTTCGCGGCCATAATAGTGGCCGAAACCATCAACTTCATCCAAAAAAAAAACTATTTTGCGGTGAGACCTACGTAGACGGTCTACCGTAACGGAGACCTACCACAAATAAAATATAAATAATAAAGATTTGATTACGTTATTTTTATCCATTGTTCTTTAAGTTATATCTGTTTTAAGTCTCGACTATAAAAGCATATTTCTACCACTAAAGTAATTTGTCAAAGTATATACATAGTTAATAAGCATTTCTATTCAATGTTACAAAATGATAGATCACACTTGACTTTTGAAATACTATCAGTAGAATGATGCTGTTCGTTTCGTTCGTTTCTAATTAAAAATGTTAACTGTCTCAATAGTGCAGTGGATAACCGCTTAATAGCATAGTGATCCAAGACTCTATTCCAAGGCCATACTAAAAAGTATCTAGTAGTATATATAATATCTAAAAAGATTAAAGAATGTTATAAATATTTTACTGGTGGCTGGTCTCTTGCCGGAGACCGTCTATGTAGGTACCACCGCAGCTCCTATTGAAATTACTAGTAATACTAAATCTTAAATCAACAATCACAATATGTTGCAGCATATATCATCATAACAAGCGTCACATTGTCCTACTACTACTTCGACGAATGAAAAAAATGTGCTTCACCCACTGTCACCCTGATTAAAGTGTACGCATTATTGCCACACTTTTCGTGACACATATACGAAATAAAAATTTATTAATATTTGTGTAATAAACAATTTCTAAACTAGACGCGGTATTACGAAAATCGATGTGACACTTGTGTTGGGTGTTTTAAAATCGATTTCGTAATTAAACTCGTTATACATTTCATTAACTTTCATAATAAATTCACATAATTTGTATTAGTTTTAGTCAATTATTTAATTACTGGTACGTAGTAGATAATAATAATTACAGTAATAATTACTATTCGATTAGTATTTACGTTTTATAAAGCACTTTGTAATGTACTATATTTGCCTTAATCACGTATTACGCCGTGACAGTTCAGTTTGTATGACGTCTGTCTCATCCGCAAAGAGATAACAAATCGTTCCTCACCAAATATGAGTTTTCGGGGAATGTAAACATCTTAATAATACCGATATATTAAAAAAAAATACTTTCAAAGACATGTGATATATACTAACCCATCCTTAACTACCATGACTCTCCTCATTGAAAACCTTTAGATAGTATTTTCTTTTACTTTACTGAAGTCTAATAATTCCTCAATTTAATACTAGTGGTAAGGCTCTTTTGTCTGAGATCGTCTAGTTGGTACCACAGCAGCCTCTATTTCTACCGCTAAATAGTAATGTGTAAATATTACTGGAGTAATGAGACATCTTACATCTCAAGGCGACGAGCACTATATGGTGCCGTGTATACCATCTTAACCAGTGCCACGTTGTTATGAGCAGTCGTATCACTTACCATGCGGAGAAGGCTGTGCTCATTTCCTCACTAAGTACAATAAGAAAAAAAAATTGGACTGAACTGTCTCTACTGAAAAAAAAAAAGTACTAATCAATCAATAGCTTGTGGCAGTTTTCTTTAGAACATAGGCGTCTTCCAAAGAGTGGAAGGCCGGCGTTGAAACTACGTAGGCTATCACGGCTTCCGCAAGGCACTGAGGATGACCACCGAGGGGGTCCTAGTGGGTATAAATCTCACATAATCCTGACTTCCTCCCAGAAGCAGGGTATCTTTAGAAGATTTCCCCTGCGACAAAAAAGGCCTCTTCTAACGAACGCCTCTTAGCCAAATCTTCGGCTATACGCATCCAGTAGCTGTTAGCCGCCCTGCAAAAATCTATACCATCTGGTCAGAGGAAATAAAATACAGCTACAAAAAAACCTGGAAAAGAGGAAACCATTTCGTTTTCATTGTAAATTATATTAAAGAAGTAAAAATATTAAAGTCATATATTCTAGAAAAGTTAGCAGTTTGGATAAAGCATAGTTAGTGACATAAAAGTTTATATTATTCTCATCTGTGTAATAGGAATTAACAGAACGATATACATTCAAGTTGAAGAGACTGCATTTCCTCTCCACCGTGAACAGATGTTCACGGTGAAGGGAGAACGGTGAGAGGAAATGCAGGAAATGCTTATTGCAGAAAAACCTTCAATACATTATATATAGCTCCCAGCTCTCACATAAAACGCGCAAGTCTTCCACTTAAGAGGTTTCTTTTGAAAGTCGCCTAACAACAATTTAGAAAATCTTTAAAAAAAAAGACAGATTTAATCAATCTTCTAGAAATGAGTTGGCGGCTTTTTTACCTTATGTTCACTGCATTTCGTATACGTTTTTATACGAGAAAAATTCCGTCTATTTAAGTTAAAGAGATTAAACTACTTGATACATGACTTGTAAATTACACGTATGTAATTTATGTAAATGTGAATTGCACAGGAATTTATTACTCTAAATCATCATAACTTCATCACTTAACTTCTTTAATGTTTTTCTTTAATAGTAATGCTCGTCTGTTAGAAAACTAGTGTTATATAAGCCCGTAAATATTTGCTAATATATAATATTTGTGTACCTGTAAGTATTTAGTCATCGTTGGCAGAAAATATTTTCGACACAGATGACCCCATTAGTTTCGTAAATTTATTGAGATATTTATTCAAGTATAATAAATAATAAACGTTTTGAACTAGATTTCAAAGAATGATTATATCATTAATATGGATCATTTGGGAAATAATAAAAATTAATACTTAATTCGTCTTTATATGAAATAGATTAGTAATACATTGAAAGTAGTTTTGAAATTTACTATATTTTAGCTGCTACAAATTTATTTTGACTACAGCTTATTATTTAACATTAATCACAAATCCAATAGAAGTCCACTGCTGGACATAAAAAAATTTAGGGATTTGGGCCATAGCCGACTGACCTCGCTGGCCCAATGCAGATTGATAAGTAGCTAGAACATCGTTTGTTGATTAGCAGAGCGCACCATGAGCAAGTGAGGTTAGCTTGAGCCCCGTGAGTGTTGCATGGTACATCTTACACCCCCTGTAAAGTATAACAATAGTAAACCCATCCAACTCGCAATGGGCTAGAGTGGTGAGAGAAGGCCCAAATACCTCCATTATTAGGAAAGGCCTGAAGCAGTTGAAGTTTATCGCCTGATGAAGATAACAATAATAAACAACATTAAATCCACGAACTCTTTGATTGATTTTCTTTAATCATCTCTGTCTAAAACAGAAAATAAAATAGTAGATATCCTGTGTTTATAATACAATTTACAGAGTTAACTAATAAAAAAACGTAATACCATAACAAATTCAACATTAATTAACACTAGAACAAATTAAATGTGCCAACGACCACCGCATTGTTTTCGCAACAGACGGACGCGGCTACGGCGGCCGTCATTACTGATTCGAGAGCGCGAACTAATTGCGAAAAGCAATCTTTCTACTAATAAATATTCATGATAACTATATTCAAAAACAAATAAATCTAAAAACTCATTAAACTAGTAACTAGAGTACCTAAAACTGAGTAGATAACCTTGAAAGGCCAAATGGGTATTAATGAATATCAAATAGACGATAGTCTCTGTTGCCGGAGATCGTCTAGTTACCACCGCAGTTTGTTGTCGACAAACAGTACCATGCAAACATTACTGTGTTCCGGTTTGAATGGTGCTTTATGGTAGTGAAATTACTGTGGTAATGAGACTTGACATCTTAATTGGCAACGCGCTGAGTGCATTGTGATGCTGTGTATACCATCTTAACCAGCGTCTCGTTGTTATGGCCAGTCACTTACTATCATATAAACGTCTTGCTTGGTTTGTCTCGTCTATAATAATATACTTTCTAGGATGCGAAAAAAGAGTGAATAGGCATTAGGTAGGTTAATGCGCTTTACCAACATAGACCACATCATCACTTAACACCAGGTGGGATCGTGGATAAACATTGATCTATATATCTTGAAAGAAAAATGAATGAAGGTTGGTTTTACGATTAGTATAAAGGTTCAATACGTAAATTTGTAAATAACAAATTAGTTTTTGAGTACAAAAAATTCGTCGCTGAACCGACGAGACGAGCACGGCGTTCACCTGACGGTAAGTGATACGTATGGCCATAATAACGTGGTGCTGGTTTAGATGTATAAATATACCACATTGCGCTCCTCGCCTTGAAACATGAGGTATTAAGTCTACAACTCCTTTCAAACCGGAACAAAGCAACCTTTGTATATTACAATTTGGCAGTATAAATAGGAACTGCGGCGGTACCCACCAAGACGGTCACCGGAAAAATAGACCTATAATAAGTTTTTACATGTTTTAAATCATATTATATTTTTTAAAAAAAGCCTTCACTTCAAGCTGTTAAAGTTCGCAGATCTTATAAACTATATGAGGTGTAACATAAAGGTATGGGAACGCCGTAAAGCCTTAGGGCGGCCAGCACAAAACCTGATCCGCTTTGTTCCCTCGCATAGGAGTCGCTTTGAAATCGGATCATTAAAAAAAACTTAGCGACGTCGCCCTCCGGTGTTCCCAAGCAAAAATAATGAAAGTACGAAGAGAAAGTAAAATTGATGTGGCATTGTTTACAATTCTACTGTGCTCACTTCATATTTGTTTGCTTTTGTATGAATATACATACGTAATGCGGTTTTTTTTTCGCTTATGTAAGCTACAGTCAAACTAAAGTGACGGCTTCTCCTTTATATGTTTATGAGACAAACCGTTTGTATATAATGAAAATTAGTTTTATTATGTTTCTAAAAAGGAATTTTTTTATGCCACTTATGTAATATGAGGGTGTAAAAGATCCCAAACAAAAACTAATAGGGCCCTAGCCAACCTGTCCTGCTCGTGTTGCACCCTGTTAATTAACAATCGTGGCTCTGGCTCCCACCAATCCGTATTGAGCCAGCGGCCGATGGCCCAAATCCCTTCGTTATTGGGTAAGGCCTAAGCCCAGCAGTGGACGTCTATCTGCTGATGATGATGATGATATAATATGTTGAGTTTAGAGTTTGTCCGGACGATAGCGCCATTTCCTTATTAAGCCTCACTAAAAATCAGGGCCTTTCTAGATAACAACACTGCTTTAGTGGGTTACTTTCCCATATTTCTGTTCTTAAATATTTTTTTCGAGTTTTATTTTATTTTTGACAATAAATGATTTATTATTGTTAAGAACAGTAGTGACCATAAGAGGAACCTTCGATGCGTTTGCGCGATGTCATTGAACATTCGAGCACTGCAAAGGTGAAAAGATTCATTGGTGAATTCTCTAGCAGTAAAAAAGATTATATTTTCTTGGAATAGCTAATGATTATAGGAATCGTCGCATAAGTAATGTAGTTGATACAAAAACAGCGCAAGCACTGGAAATTTAGTGTTGCTAGAAACAGATTCTGGTCTTTAAGAAACTGTGAGGGTATATAAAAATCTTTTCCTTTCCAGTTCATTCATTAAAATACTCAAATGTCTAAAGATGTCACAGGATTTGCAATCGTTACGTTTGACCTCTCCAGCACAAACAAGACTTATGTCGTTAAACTTGGCCGGCTGGGAAGTATTATTTGTACAACTAAACGAGTGGAATTTTCCATTAGTACTTACATCATCACTTGAAAAAACTATCAACTGGTACCGCTGTTACATCCTCGCCACCATAAACACATAGTTACTTAAATACTATACTATATTCTCTATACTTCTAGCTACGTTTAATTGAATACGGTCTAGACATTTAAAACATTTCCTAAATATTTCCTGATCATAAAATTTTAAAGTTAGCTGTAATTCTTCTTGCAATACAATTTTGAGCTTTTACTTTAAAATATTCATCATAAGTTATGAACATTAATTGTATAAATATTCCTGTTTTTTGAATTTTTGTTTTGGATAATTAACTTACACTAGTTACTTTACGTCTATCGCATTCGGTACCTTGAATAAATTAGCCTTATTTAAATACTGTTTTAATGTTAACTATTTAAAGGTACTATAACCAATTTTTCTTCATCAATGTCGCTTTGTTTACTTATATTTCTTTAGCATAAACAAAACATGAGAGGATAAAAAATATAAGAGAGATACAATAAACAAAAAGGCAGACATAATGCCACAAGGCATTCACTTCCAGACAACCTTTCGGGATATAAATAAGATAAAAATGTACAAACGGGCGCCAAAAGAATAAAAGATAATAATATAATATTAATGCAGACATGTAGATAAATATACAATAACTAAAAATATATATATATATTCATTACTAGTGGTAGGTCTCCGTTGACGGTCAGAGTCTAGATAGATTGTTACCTACCATCACCGCAGTACCCATTTCTACCGCCAAACAGTATTGCTCAAACATTACTGTGCTCTGGTTTGAAGGTGTATACTGGTGAAATTACTGAGTTAACGAACCTTATCCATTTATCTCAAGGTGATGAGCGTAAAGTGGTGTGTATACCATTCTAACTAGCTATACGTTATGGGCAAGCGTATCACTTATCATCAGGTAAAAAAGAAGTTCAAACTCTCTTATACTCTAAAAGTAATAGTTTAGTGTTCAAGATTTTTCATTAATATTATTGATATTTGAGAATTATATTATATTGACTAATGATGTAAGAAGATGCATCTAAGCGATTAACTTGCACTGCCTTCAATTCAACCCCAAGGTATCTAAATATGAATATGCAATGAATAATTTACTATATACTATGTTTCTTCTAATAATCCTGTTGTAATAAATTAAGAAAATTCAATTATTTTAAAACTTAGATATAATCAAAATTCTCAAGATTGGTTTAATAATTAGAGGTAAATTTAAACATTTGACTTATATCACATTAGATCTAGGTTTACGTAATAATTGTCAATATGTTTACTTTTACAAAGAACTTTCCATGAAAAATATAATCTTTGTTAAATGATAACGCAATGTTTCGTTGATTGAAAATCCTACCCATTTTTTCAAATTTAGGTATGAAATTTATTTTTAAAAGTTGTTTACGATTATGTTGAAAGATTACATATAATTTTAGCAACAAAAAATAATAATAACATACAGGCAATTTTGTGAGACTTATGCTCAAAATAAAAGAAACAAATCATATTTGATTACATACATTTAGATCAGGCGAATCATCTTTAAAAAGCCATCAGGATTGTAAAGGCTTTAAATGTTTCAAAGTATTCACAAAATTTATTATAACTACGTATCAGTTGTTAAGGATGTAAGCTAAATAAAAAGAATCAACTGATTCTGCGATATATTTATGCATTGATGGCGTCACCCACACGAAGTTATGGCTTTTCGAAACCTGTTCGCGGACGCGAACATGCGCCGGCGCAAGGACTTCAGACTGAATCAAGGACAAAGATTTATTTTAGCATTTATCACCACTACCACCAATAACCAACCTGTTCAACTTACGAGCAATAAAGAACGAATCGGTATGCAATGTAATCAAAAACTTTGCAATGCACGCGGTCTCTTTGTATTACACCATGTTAGATGTTATTGAGGTTAAAACTGTTTAATTATTATTAATATTAATATGATGTGTTATGTGATTTCATTGACAGCTGCTGTTGTAAGATATTTGCATTATTTTTATAACATTACAAAACAAACGAACAAACTTTTTATATTAGTTTAAAAAATTATAATCTCTTGATTGAGGATATTCTGAAGCTCATATTCAACACTAGGCATCAATTGCTAAAATGATGATGATGATGATTGATTGTCTGGTAGATTTTACATATATTTGTCAGTTATTTTAACTATTAGGCAGTATCCATCATCATTTATTAGATATTAGAAGGCTTATTGAAGTATATTTACTTATAACGAGAAATTTTCGGTGTAGTTTAAAATTTTATTTTAACTTTTTACGCGCAACTAGTTTTCATTACTATAGTATCTCTAAGATTCATATCTCATGGGAATTATACTGATTCTTGTTCAAACTGAACCAAAGGTCAAATTAAAAGACAATCTTAGGAGAATTTACCTAATGCTCAAAGTTGGTCTCAAAGGTTAAACTTTATCGCATTTGTACATTGATTCTATGTTATATGTCTCGTTCCCCATAGTATTGATGTTAATTATGAAATACTACAATGGAATATGAATAACAATGGCGTAATAAATAGCTTCCACACAATTTCACCCGTTTTGGTTGATTAAGTGTGCGATTGTTGAAATTTTTTCGGTTTTCGCCGCACCTAAGGCGACCATTGTACAGCCGGTTTCCCAAACTGCGTGTAACGCAACGTTCGCGCGTTCAATGACATCATTGTAATACTTGTTGAGGGCTGACTTCATCACCAGATATTCTTTAATAAATACAGGATATTGTATATCCTTATCATTTAATTTTTTTTCATACAAACATTAGCATGTAATAATTTAATAGTAAAGAGTATAAATACTATTCCCTGATAATGCGGGGTCGTGGTCATAATGTGTAGTAAAACCACACGACGACTTTCTTGGCAGTTATAATGGAGTGGTGTTGCCAATGCCTTTCCACTCCACATACTAGTCCGATCGCGGATGGTCATCACATAGATATGTAGGTTTCCTCACTATGTTTTCCTTCACCGTAAAAGCAAGTCGTATTAGGTGGTGTTATACTAACTTCACATAAATTGAAAACTTCATTGGTGCAAGCTGGATTCGAACCCGGTTCATTCGGCGAGGAAGGCCAGCCTTCAAACAACTAGGCTATCACGGCCCAATTTAATAGAAAGACAGCAAAAATTTCTACGGACAGATTGCAATACACTTGTCACTAGCATCTTACTCGTGTCTTACAAACCAAACATTCTTTAATTCCAGCTTATTACTCATATTCCTAAAAATAAAATGTCACAACTGATTAAACTAAATTAAATTAAATATGCAATAAAATATCATCAATAACGCGAAGCTGGTTGAGATTGTATACACAACACCACATTACGCTTGTCTCCTTGAGACAAGATGTTAGGTCTAGTTACCTCGGTAATTTCTCTAGCTTACAGCACCTTTCAAACCGGAACACTGTAATGTTTACATTGTTTTGTTTGTCGGTTGCAATATGAGCTGCGAACCTACCTAGACGGTCTCCGGCAACAAAAACCTACAACCAATTGATGTGGGGATTAGTTTATTGAAATCCTGGTTTCAGAGAATAAAGTTTTCAAACGCTTTATATTGTTGATACTATACGGGGAAATAAGAAAAAAATTGTGTTATGATTAGTTACTAAATACCAGAACTGTTCTGCAAGTATTACTAAAGACAAAAGACTCCAAAGCAATTAGTACTTACATATTAGATCTTTACATATGAAATTAGCGTTTTGTCGTACTGACCAACTTGATCTGAAATATTTCCTGTTTAGTTAAGAATTTCAAATTTAAATTTATAGATTCATTCAGCTGGTACCTTAGAGTTTTGAAAACAGTAATTCATTTGCTTTTTTCTTATTAATTTTTCTTTGGCGTCAACGAAGTAACTATGAGATGGCAAAAGTGCATAGGTACTGGTGCATACTTTAATTATCTTTTATAAGAAAAAAAACTTTATGTTCCTTCCATACAAAACGCCAGTTTTATTTGTAAGGACCATATATAAATAATTTATACAGCAATCTTATTTTTCTCGTCCATTAAAGAAATAAAATGTCAATGTTTACTAATTGCTGATTTCATATCGCCTCCATTACACAACAGGTAACATGTTTCCTTTTTAGTTTGTCCCCTAAAAAAATCATGAAATTATCTACTAAAAACATTAAAGCAAGAGATTGTAAAGGGTTGTGTTTATTAGATGTGATAAAGCTTTAAACATGTCAGGCGAATTGCATTTCGGGTTACAAACCAGTTTGTGTTAACCGAACCTTTAATTATGAGTGGAGGAGCAGGAAAGTCCTTCTGGTTCGTGTCGATGACCCCCACACGCTGGTCGCATCCACATTGACCATTATAAAGTACTTTTTATCTTGCTAAGGATTTCAAACCATCCGAAAATTCGTATCAATATTAATTTTCTCATCCTTGAATAAATTTTTTAAAGCACTAACTACGAAATATTCGTTTTCTTTTTCACACTTACTGGAATTATCGGAGTCTGTTTAGATCGACCACCGCAACTCCTCTTGTAACCGATAAATAGTAATATGTAAACATTACTGTGTTCTGATTTGAAGGGTGCTGTATACTAGGGAAATTATCAGCGCTACATTGTTATGAACAAGCGTATCATTTACCACCAGGTGAACGCCTTACTTATCCCATCGCCTCGTAGAAAAAGAAATAAAGTCATATGTCTTTCCATTTCCCTCTTCTATTACTCTAAGAGATAAACTTTTTAATTTCTATGCAATTAATACAGAAAAAAAATCCCATAAGTACCATATTATTCAAGTTTATTAAAGTGCTCAAAATACCAAACATTTTTTTTATATTCGTCAAAGCGACCAGACGAGCAAGGCTTTTACCTGATGGTAATACGCCTGCCCAAAGCTGGTATACACATTGCGCTCGTCGCCTTGAGACACAAAGTGTCCAGTCTTGTTACTTCAGAAATTTTACTGGCGTTTCAGCACCATTCAAACCCGAACACAGTAATGTTTTCACACTACTATTTGGCGGTAGAAATTGGCCCTGCGGTGGTACTTACAAAGACGGTCTCCGGTAACAGAAACCCGCCACCAGTAACCAAAATATCGACAAAAGCAAACGCATTGCTGTAAGTGTTTAACATTGTTCCTGGTGTATTTTTTTAAAGTATTCTGTTATTTTACTCCACCTTAAAGTAAGTCTTAACGTAAACTAACAGAAGTCATCATCAATTAACAATCATTAATTTCTACGCATCGTGTAACTATTAAGTTTCTATTACCTAAACCGTTGCTTCACTGAGCGCGTAAATTTTAATAACCCCTACACAATTTTACCTTTAAAAAACAAACCGCTCATTTTTTGTTCAGGATGTAAGCAGTTTGGATCGTTGTGAATCATTATTACTCATGTTACGTTTCTAAGAACGTTAAGTTACGTTTTACAGCGGCTGTTAACTGGTTTCTTTAAAACAATTCCTACTTAGTTGGTTAAGTAAAACTAATAGCTGCTAAAGAGGTTAATCGATAGTAGTCTTTAGAGAAAATCTATGCCACAAATTTGAACCTTACAATGAGTTATCTTAATAAATATTAGAAACAAGTATGTCTGAAATATCTGTGAGAATAACTAGTAAGGAACAAAAATATAATAAATAATAATAGACATAATAGACTTTTAAATACATTAACGCCTCAGATTAAAACAAAAGTGTTATTATTACGATTCATATACAAATGATTTTTTGAGTAAAAACAGATAAACTATTTATTACTCATATTATAGT
>DWLS01006223.1:0-11868 GCA_018246255.1 Pachliopta kotzebuea | reverse complement strand
GGGTCCCAGGAGCTGTGCCTGCTGTTGAAATCGCCAGCGAGCAGAATAGAGGGGCCGAGATTGAGAAGGGCTTTGATATCGGCGGCTTCAATTGCATTCACCTATTCATCTATGTAGTATGTTTAATTTTTGAAAGTCATAGATTACAAATTAACAGTGATTATTTTGTATAGAGATGAAATAAGAAAAGTTGTGGTATTAAAAATATATAGAAATCTTGTATTTGACTCTTCCAACAATCCAAAACCTCCTCCAATTTGGTCAAAGTTTTAAGTGAGTGCCTGATCTTAATTACCAAAATAGTTCTGCCTGGTGACTAAATTATTATTTCGGGTATAAGGAATTTTTATTTTAAATATTATTATTGCTATTGTGCCAGGACTTTTACAAGATCGATTTTATAATTTAAAAAATATAGTATAATGGTTTTTGCCAAATAAATTTCAATAAAACAAAAACGTAATTTTATTTTGAGCACACTGCCATCTGTAAATTAAATAATCAGTTTTGTTTGTCACGTACCTAAAAAGTTTAGACTTTTGTCTACAGATGGCGCTACTAACAAAACTCCTGCGCATGGTTTTTACATGCCTAGACTATGGATAAAATCCAAAGAATTTTTCGCACAATTTAAAAGCTCCTTAATACTTTGTTAATAACATAATTATAATTATCGAAAGATGCAATAAAACTTCTGTATCCCGTTCTAACTGATGGATTCGTTAATACATGGTCTCTTTCTGGCCTAAACTATTACTAAGGTCGAAGTAGGGCGCACACATTCCGCGTCCGGATCGAGTCGAGATCTCGGTGAGTGGTGATACGAACGTCGCGTTAAACATGCTCATGTGATCAACTGCCGCCAAATATTATAATTCGAATTAAAACGAAAAAGTAGTGATTGTGGTCCTGTGGGATTTTTTCAGATAGTGGTTTTTATTTTGTATCTAATAAAACATCAAGTATGGCACGAGGGAAGAATCAAAAGTACGTGTTTTTTAATATTTAGATTAATTCTAATACTTTAAATAAAATAGTTTTTAGTTACTTATGTTGAGTATTTTATTTACAAGGTTCTTAAAGTAACTTTAAACGATAATCGCGAAATTAGTAAAACTTCGACAAATTATAATAAGCACAATAAAGTTCGATATGAGCATAGCTTTTGATCATTTTTAAATTATTGTTGTTAGATTTGAGTATAAATTCTTACAAAGTATTTAATCTCGATTTATTTTATTATTTTCTCATTTAGTAAATAAATTATGACATGATCATGGTGATTTTTTGCCCTAGTCATATGCTATTTTAGTTTCATTAAATACCAAGTAAATTGAACGAAATTACTGTTCGAACTTTGCACCAGAATGCAGGAAGCGAGCAATTGAATTCATTACGGTTTCTAATTTGTGTTGTAATATGAAAAATATATCCCGTCACTTTTTTTTTTTAATATCACAAACAATCCAATGGTTTTTCAGTGAATAGGAAAATTTACAGACATGCAAAAATTTCTTTTATTTTGTTATAAAATTAAAAAAGTTTTATGCATAAATTATTCAACGTAAAATATTTTTATATATTAGAACACATATTCAAAAATAAAACTGTTTTACCAATGGCTGTGACATGTACATGTTTAACAGTTTTGTATTACTATAGGAAATAAGGAGTATTGATTATCAATAATGATTTAGATTTGCAAAATAGAAGTCTTGAGTTTGAATATGTAATAAGCTAATGTGCATGTTTTACATTATTTCATTTATCTACATGATTGATAGTAATGTAATATAATAAATGTATAAAAAGACAATAAAAAAAACGAGACGTATAATTTTATTTATTTCAAAAACCGTAAAGTGTAATGGCATTTTCATTCTTAAAAGAAAACTGCTAGCTTTAGAAAATTCTGGGTTAGGTACTTTAATGCATTTTCCGTTTTCATAAAGATCAAGAGTGCTTCAACCTAGACAAAGTGCTACGCAGACAAATGTTTACGGTAGAAGAAGGTCCTACTTGATAGAAGATTTTATTTCGTTAATAATTATTTCTAACATTGCTGTTTAATTCTTATACGTAATGTATGTTTAAAATCTTAAACGTACAATTATATTAAATGTCGTATACAATTATACATAAAAAGCTTATATATACTGAATTATTATACAAATTCATTTCATTATAAAGTTGTCGGTTTTACCGTAAAATATTTATCTACCACTCAAATATTTGCGGGAAAAAGTCACCTAATAAGTAAGCCTGTCTAGTTTTGTTTGTCTTAATATTTAATTTTATTTTCTTTTTCTGTAATATAGTCTTTAGTCATTCAATATCCTTAAAAGTGCATGTTCCTTATAATGGGTTCACTATTTTTATATGGTCTCAAATTATAAGTATTCTACGTTCTAATATTAGTAATTTCGCTACTCGGTACGTCAGTTGATTTTAAAAAAAAGTTCATAACCAATTTATTAATTAAGTAATGATGAAACTGTAAAAGGATAGTCATAGGTAATTAATAATTGTTTAAAATTTCTCGAAAAAGATGCTCAGTTATTAATTATTGGTTATTAAAACACTACTTATTTTTTAATGTTTTGAGTAGTTAAATAACAAAACATAAGAGAGTTTCGACAATGTCCTGAAAGTTTTGCTTCTTCCTGTACAATCAAAACAGCGAAGGATTCGATTAGTCTTAAGATATCAGAGTTTTCAACTATATATTATATAGGAATTATTAAGAGAAAAGTAATTAAGCTACTTCTGGACTAGTGAGCTTTACCACTTAGACTACATCTTCGCTTACCGTCATGTGGAATTGTAGCCAAATACCGGTTTATATTATATAAAACATAAAACAACGTTTCTGTCGCCAACCCGCATGGTTCGTCTATTCGACCTCCAAGTGTGTTTTTATTAAATCCAATAATATGTCGAGTGGGTCGCCGAGAGCGGGGCTGGAGCTCAGGATATGGGATGAAATTGATTCCGTTTAATATCGTGCGAGATAGCCGGGAGCACGAGATCGTGGCCTTAACTGCTGCAGTGCCTCTCCCCTCGCGAGTGACATTAAATCCTGATTGGTAGATGCACATCTTAATTAACACTTCACTCTCTGTCATTGGTTTTATAAAAGTTTACTGCGTTTGTGAATAGAACACTTTATATATATTTTTAAGGTCTGTAGCCTCATGATTTGATACATGGCTTTATACTTTATATTTGGACCAACGAATCCACTTCTACATTCAGACTAGTGCAATGTTATAAGGAACCAACCCAGTAACATAGCGAAAAAATGTTAAGCATGTACTATAAATCATTTTTAGTTTTTATAGAATCGATATTTAAAGAGATAAACTATTGTGTAATCTGTATAAACTGGACGTGGCATTATTTTGTTGGTTACCCACTACTAATACTATGTTTTAATTTATATTAAATATAATGGATAAACTTGTAAATAAATTGAATCGAAAGTGTATTTCTTACAGCTTTCTAAATAGTGTATAAAGTTTTTATTAGTAATGGCTGAGTACATTAAGCTGAAAGACATGACCGGAACAAAATAAAAAACGAGAGCGACCGTGCGGACATAACAGCTTATAATGCTTTTGACGGTCTCGCTATTTATCTCTTTTAATTACCTGTAACATAATGAAGAATAATGTGGCAACGTACCATTACGTAAGTTTTTACTGAAGTTTATAAGTAAAACTTGTAGCTGATAATAAAAATCAGTTATAAAGTTTAAAAGCGTGTTTAAGTTTATCATTAGTTGACATATAACGTAACCATAGTATGTATGAGTCGAAATATATTAATTTCGATTCAGAGATCTACATCCAGCAGTAGATTCTTGATAAGATAATAATAATACTCTAAATATTACTAATCAATTATTACGTGCACCTTGCATAGTAATCGTGCAAACGTTCATAACACATGTTTAATCACAATTGTTAGCATAAAATATTCATACGTTCACAAATGTGTGGTTGCTGATACATTAAGTTCCCCTTTTTTAGTCACAAATTATCACCCAGTTGGAACTATTTTACCTACTTTGTCACGCAACAGTAACGTACCGAAGGGTAGACTGATGCATTTGGTAGTTTGATGTCCATCAAATGCAATATGTGATTGATAGTCATAGAAAATATATTTTTTTTCATTGATCAAAACTCTTTGAACGTAATTAAGTTTTGTGAAAAATATTAAGCATTAACTTTTACTACAAGAAGCAAGATAACTAAATTAGTTGTTACAATAATAAATATGTTTTTAGTTACCAATAAGTGATTATTTTAAAAAGTTTATAAAGGAGTAAAATTCAAGAAGAGAATATTGTTTTTGAGTCTTCTAAAACAAAAGGATCGTCGCGTTTCAATTTAAATAAAAATCTCGTACTACTAGTACTTTCGCTGGAGAGCATTTCCACGATATTTCATATTCCAATCGCTCAGTTCGTTGACAATAGCTTTTGAAATGTTCCGTAGCTTACATAATTACTTTGCTCGATGAGAAACTGAACCAATATCACAACTGTTCGAAAGTAATCAAGAGTCGATGTGCATAGATGAGTTATCAGAAACGAGAACGGAGATCGATATCGATGTGTTATAGATACAAGCAGTTGAATAATGTTTTACACGTACATTTTTATGGATTTGTACATAGCAAGACTCTTTTAAAGTATTAGGTTTTTTTTAAGATGGATATACAAGGAAGTTATAAAATACATGAGCGATAACATAAATATATTAAAAAAAGACATAAATCCAATAATAGCTTTGCTTTCGACCTATATTTCATTGAACGTTTAAATGTACTACCATGTATATATCTGAACCTAATAATTTCTCTTAAAGGTGTTCATTAATACAAAACTTGCCATAAAAGTGAAATGATTAAATTATTACTTAATTTATTTTCGATATTTTGTTTTAGTTCAATGCAGAAATGGGAGATTGGGGCTTTTGCTATGAAACTTAATAAGACTTGATTTATCTCCCAGTCTTGATAATCGAAGCTCATCGTTAAAGTTCATTAAACTTAAGTAATGAAATCAATATGTTTTCAAGTCTTTAACAACTTTGACCTCTCGTCTAATTGACGGAGCATTGTAAAGGGGGTCTCATCGTTCAATTCAAGCTCTGCAGATCCAGTTACGAAAGATCGCAAATGATACGGTGCAGTGTTCCTATGCAGATGCTTCAGGCAAATGAATCGTAAGATAATACTTTTGCTTCGTATGTGCATACCTCACACGATCCTCTTAATAGTAAATTTACCGTAGTTATCTTATACTACGAATGTCCAAAGAGAAAAGGGTGGACATGCAGCTTATGGTAATTGCTATAATTCTTTGACCAATTGCCTTATTTCTATCAATTATATATGAAGTAAGATCACAATGAAGCCGTAGTGGTATCATTTTTAATATCGAAGGAAATTGTTAACAGTGTTTATGACAATAGCTTTAGGAAACACATTTTGGTGAGCAACAAAAAGGGACAGCGCCATCGATGCAGAACTGAATCGAGTGCCCAATTGCGAGTGACGTAGATATTGTAACAGTGATCTAGTTTTTGTATTAAGTAAAAAAAATATACTCTTTCGTCACGCCTGAATTACCAACTTTATACAGTTTTACTAAGTTGCTTTTGCAAGCTTAGCAAGCAACGGTTTTTGTTTTTACCACTTTTAATCTTGATGGTTGATAGTAAAATACACGTTCGCAACGTCTCTTCGAATCGGATTTTTTCGAATAGTGACTATTAGGTTTATAAATATTTGAATTTATATTAAACATAATAAAGTTATATCTATAAGGCATTATAATGATCTGATTTCATATGGCCGATAAAAAGACACGTGTAAAGACAAAGCGGTGCGCTTTATTCTTTGCAATGCAAATATCGAAGGATTAGAACAGTCAACTACCATCAGTGCTTTCATCCAGAAATGATGTGGAAATATGGAAGAAAACTGGCATTTTAAATATAAGAGAAGAGAACAGGGTACCTATAGACTAGTATCGTTTACCATCTAGCCTAGTGGGATTGTAGTCCAGCAATTTTATGTTACATATAACCATATCAAAATTCCATTATAAAGATATTAACATAAACGAAATTTTATATTAACATAAACAGTATTATAATAGATTTTTCTCAAAACAGTTTACTGCTCTTGACCATGAAATAGATTTTTATTTCATGTTACTATTTTAAATAAAATTTCAACTAGTCAAAGCAACAAGAGTCATGGTATCCATTTCATATTGATTCCTACTATGCATAGTATAAGTCTTCGTCCTTAGATATATCAATGGTTAAGCGTTTCTGTTCCTGGTAATAGTTTATAGTCAATTTGAGCGTGTCCAGCCGTTCCATCCCGTCGGTAATTTGCATAAATTGATTGCACGCTGCACGCTGGTGTCGCGGGCCCAGGCTGAGCGCGCCGCCGCGCGAGGTGTGCGCGGGCGCACCGCCCCGCCGTACAGCCGCAGTCGCGCACCCAACCGACCAACTGATACACGTTCAGTTGTAATGCTTAATTACATCCTCGTCTGTCGCAATTTTCAAACACTGTTACATTTTCTACACAATTAACGCCCAGTTTCGTTTCGGTCGCGTAACGCGTCAGCCAGCGCGCCCCTGATAGATGGCCTTGGCTACACAGCTTCCCGTTCCATCATTCAGTGAATAACGCATGTTATAGTGATTTCGCTTTGATGAAACTAAGTGTTTGATGGTAATTCTTCGCTAAATCGTCAATTATGCGTCAGCGATATCAACTGAAACAGAGACCGTACGTATTCCGTTTAAGATTAAAGGTTCACTGTTGTTGGATAGCTTAAATTTGTATGGTGTGCTCATATAAACAAACGCTTGTCTGGATTAACACAATGGTATAACACTCTAGAAGCATTTCAAGTTTATGTTTAGAATCTCCAATGTTCGCAACAATGGCATTCTTTGATGCAAAAGTCTTTGGTGACAGTTTTGTTTAAAACTGTTTGTTTGATCAAATGATACTTCTTCTGCACAAAACCCGAATTATTACCTATAACTGGAGTGGGTGTGATTAATACTTTAATAGTTATTCAGAAATCTACTTTCAAATATATTAAATAGTTGAAAACTATATTCCCCGTGTCAAATATTATGATATGTTTTCTAATTTACAAGGGCATTGACCAAAAATCATTTAAGAGTTATACGAGACAGGTATCATGTTATGAGCGTACAATCGTAATGATAATCTTATTCCAGGTCACATAAATGTTACGTAGCTACAGCAATTTTTAATATTGCTTATTTTATTATTATTTAATTTAAACTTGTTTTGCAGCTTTTAAGCTGTAAATCAAGTTTAAACATTGCTAAAAACCACTTAAGTTCTTATAAAATGTACAATTAGATACCAGATCTTTTTGTCACAACAATTCTTGGTACAGATGACCTGTTATAACATGATTAAAAGAATAATAATGAGCATAACAAATATATTATGGATAAGGAGAGAAATTACCGATGCAATGAATTTAAAACGTAGTTTATTTTAAAACATGAATCTATGAAAATTATATTGGTAGGTGACCTTAATTGAGTCGCGCGATGACGAGATCTAGTTTATCCGATCGTCACAAGCGGCGACATTGAAAATAGGAAATCTTTTTACGCATATTAATATTAAAAATAAACATTAAAACTCATATCGAATTAATTTGTACTTTAATACAATAATACATTATTTATACGTTTTCTAGAAGTTACTGTAACAAAAAATTCATCTTGATAGAGTTAGATCAAAAAGATGGTTTTTTTACATTTACTAATTATTATATTATAATTGACCAACATTAAGTATTAAACCCTTTTAATAAGTAAAAAGCGTTTTCTTAATTTTAGGATTGAAGATCATTATTGATATCTTTGCGCTACAATGATTACTAAGTTCTATTGCTTGTATTTACAATTCAAACTAATAATCTGCTAAAATAAACATACTAAGTATAAAACATCGCTTCTAAGAACTTTTAAAATATTTTATGTGTCAAATATGTTAAATTCTTCTAATTGAGAAGTAGTAGTAGTTCTAGACCCATAAAAATATTTCCGCTCGAATTTATAATTGATTATCATTTTCTATTTATAACTTTATTTAAAAGAGTTTTCTTTAGCGGTCTGAACAGGAATGAGGTTTATATTTATTATTAAATAAGGGTTTAAAACTACTATAGTTTTCTTAAATACTATATTTTTTAATCTTAGTTATCAGTCAACTATTCGACTATTCACACAGCGTATTTTACACTTTTACTAAAGTTTCGTAATCATTATTTTGAAGGTTAAATAAATTTAATATTGTTTCTGTTTCTATGTTACATTTTAGTTCGCTGTAATATATAGACAAAAAGGGCAATAATGGTTTCGTTTCCGACGAACTAAAAAAAAGTATATAGATATAGAAACTGTAACCTGTAGAAATAAATTTATTTTAGTTAAAGTATTGTTAATAGTATATGTTGTGAATATTTATTGTTTATAGTATATGTTATGAGTATTCTACAATACTCAGTTTCCGCTTAATAATTAAGTTCATTCGAGTGATATGTAGGGGAACGGTACGGTTTATTAATTTTGTCTACATGTACGGGAAATTAGGTTGGTTATACTATACGGCTAATATATATACTGATCTGTCTGTACGGATCGTGCGAATTGCGAATTAAGTACTCACACACGTTATTATCAGTATCCTGACGAAGTGCAATTACAGGGCAAGTGATATTAAGTGAATATCCTGTTAAACAGTTCTCTCCTGTTATTCACGTCCTTCTACATTTTCTAAAGTACGTAACAATTTTACATTTACTAATTTCTTCTTCAATGATTGTTTAGCAGTTAAGTTGATATTTTTATCGGCAAATTGGTATAAATGATATAGTTAATTCGTGTTAAAATTATTTATTTAATAAAATAAAACCATGACTGCAAACGAAGCAGAAGAAGCGTATTTCAATACAAAAATTTTACAATTCATGGAAGTAGCGTAGCCATGAGCGCTAATTATTGCCTATTGTATGAAAAATTACGTTTCAGTAATGTACGAAGTCAGATTCTTGATGTAACAAAATGTTACATATTGATATTTGAGTTACAAAAGAACAATCCTAAACACGTACCATTTTAAACATACGCTTTCTGGTATATTTTTTCTATTGTTGCACTGATTTTGTTGAGAAAAATGTGTAATATGAAACGTGAATACCGTACAATTTCATGCTTTGACAACAACAGTGATAATTACATTTTTGATTACAAAAAGTATCCAAGGAAACGTGTGTGTGAGTGGTAATAATTTTTTTTAATAACCTTGTTATAACGATGCCTAATATTGCTTTAAGAGTTTAGTCAAAATCGAAAAATGACAATCTAAGGTTGTTAAAAGATTTACGTGTTCAATAGGCGAGATAACATGGAATAAAAATTATCTAGACTGTTCAAATTATCTACTTGAACCACTCCAGTTCTCAATGGATGAGATAGTCTCGGGTATAGCTATTAAAAAAGTTTTGAAGTAATCGTAATAGTTTCTTTCATCACTGATTAAATTATTCTCAGCCTCATTTTTCGCACGGCATGATGTATAAAGAGTTTTAAGAAGAAATATCTTTGAAGAAATTTAAAACTTACCACATGTCAAATACCAATCACACATAATAGACAAAAAAAATAGATGAATATTGTGATAAATCGTGATAAGGTATTAACTAAAGATTGAAGACTGTTATAGTAAATAAAATAAAACTTTATAATATATATTGCGAATGATGAGATTGGTGTAAACAATTGCTTATGTTTTTTTTTGTTAAAAACTTTTGATGATAATTTTTTAATATATACTCATAAATGAAGTATTTGTATACAATAGTCAAAGCAATATTTGTCCATGTGCGCGGCCCCTCGTTACAGGAATGCGGAACAGAGACCTGTGCGAGATTTTAGTCAATCGTCTAGTAAAAGGCACTTTGTTCAGTTGCGTATACACCGCTCCGATGTAGTAAACAGCATATATACATTTTAGTTTATTTCTTTAAAGAGTTACGTAGAAAATTAATCTAGTTTCAGTAAAAAACTCATTTTAAAAAGAGAACTGCCATTTTTTTAAATATCTTTAATTTCTGGAATATATTTATGATTGTAATTTTGTTTAAGATTCTACAAAAACTTCTATTTGTATCGTACAAAAAATTAACAGGTGATAGATTATCCGATCTGAAAATCTGGTTCCGCTTTGTACTTTAAGAGTCTTTGATAATATAAATATAAGTATGCTTAAGTTGGGATTATGTGGACTATTTAAACATATATTGGTTGACAATGAAATGTAATAACGCAACGCAGTGGCTTTTGCGATGTTATTTTATAACTAACTGTACTTTCGAATCAGAAATATGTTTTTATTGTTTAATTTGTTATATACCAAAATACCACGACTTAAATTAGAACAAGATGCTAGAGTAATTTTGTACATGCAATGTTACTTAAAAAGTCATATTATAATACATAACTTTTAAAATTGATTGAATTTCAAGCAAAAAGTCGTGGGTAAATTCTCCTATAGACTATATTTAATTTTAACCAGCGCTACACTTACCGCTCCTGTAATTACTATCCATTAAAATGTTTTAATTGACTTGCAGATTTACTAATATAACGGTAACTTTTTATTGCTATAAATGTTAATTGTCTAGTGACTTGTATAGAAATTTTTTATAAATTATTGAGTTTGTTATTTAATAAAAGCAAGAGATCGAATCATGGTTTCTCTTCCAAGAAACAGTCATAAATCTAGGGTTTACATGTTTGTGAAGGAAGACGTAAATATATAATAATATCTTGTTTTACGAAGAGGTTTGTGATTTGAAAGTCATTGTCTTCGTTAACTGTTTGAATATTTTAATAGTAGTTTGTGGAAATGTAAAAGATAAGTGCAATTCACTTTGCCATTCTACTTCACCCGTTTTAACTCGTACATTCTAATTCCTTTTCGTAACATCTTAACCGTTCCACTTCAAAACTCTTATAGCTATAAAATTAGACACACCGGTAACAGTGCTAACTGGAGTAACAGGTTTTAAACTGAAACACTGACACGTGAAATTAACTGTGAAAGGTGCGGCCGGTCATTTTCGGCGCGAGGCTCTTGCTATCGAAATTAGACCGTTAATTTTTAATCACTTGTGTGTAGCGTATAAAAACGTTTTAAGATACCTATAAGAATATTTATTACATCTGGTTCAAATTCTTTTTGGTATAATCAATTTTTTATTTTAAAAACCTTTTTTGGAACCCCTATAATTAGGGTCCAATAGGCGGACTTAATGACAAAAGGCATTCATTACCAGTCAACCTAGGAGGTGGGAGATGCTGTGGTAGGTGAAGTTTGAAAGTTATATTTAAAGCTTAAAAAATTATAATTATCATTATATGGTACATTCATATATTACATATACATACAATTCTGTATATAAAATAATATATAAATCTATTTCACTTTATGTACATACATACTATATTTAATTGAAACTATATTTATGTAGTTCATTGACAATTCATGTGAGCTACATACATTTGAGATGAAAATACTGTAGACGTCCAAACAGCGGATTACATCCCGAACCCTAACGCCTCCGTCCTAAAGCGCAGACCTCGGAACGCACTTCCTCTTCCCGACACTGATGATCCAAATCGGGGTCGGCCCGATGCACTGAACTGCTCCACTGTCGCAGTCAACACGGTAGCCGCCGCCGGCTCCTCTCACACCCGATTCGTCACTTTCCACACGCGC
>DWLS01006222.1:0-11869 GCA_018246255.1 Pachliopta kotzebuea | reverse complement strand
ACCCCCTACTTATCTGATATTGATTTCCTGTAAATTTCTAACTGTAGTGAAGTTTAGTGTTAAAAACTTAAAGTAAAAACACATGTTATTTTATACATTTATTAATTGAATTTAAATTAAAACTACTCAAAATAAAATTTTGTATCTGTTTTGTAAAATATACGTAACATTAAAGAAACATAAAATAAACTATAAATAAAATAACATAAGCAATTAGTCAATATTTTTAGAGAAAATGATAATTTATAAATAATGTATATGATTTGATATTACATAGATAGTATGATGTAAGTAAATAGGTACTATCAGTGTATGTGTTGAGATCCACTATCGTGGACCCCCAATTTCATTTCATGGACCTCCAAATTTTTTTCACTGACGTAGACCCCTTGCAGGTTGTCATAGACCCCTAGGGGTCGATATAAACCACTTCGGGAACCACTGATGTAGATGATCAGAAGTAAGGAGGAAATATGTTTCTGAGCATTAAGAGCTTTATGTTCTTCTATATACAGAGAAAGAAAGATAAAGCAGAAAAGATAGGTGTAATAGTCGATCTTGAAGAAAGTTACGCAACCCACGAGATTTATTTCCTAACAAAGTATGACAGATGCGCCAATATCCATCAATTGAGTAAACTTAAACTCACAGCCCAAAGTGGAAGTTTGAGAAGTTGTGTTTGCCGTCAATCAATTCAGTTTGAAATTTTGACCAACTCAAGGTTGCTCTCCGAACGTCACACCTAATTATACACACCTATTATATAGACTAACTTAAAAATTTTGTTGAACCTGCCTTGTATTTGGAAAATAATTCATCTTTTATTTAACCTTAAGTCGGTTTCCGAAATGGTATTGAACGAACAAAATGCCAAGATGAATAAAAAAAGTTCCATGATTTGATGACAGACAAATCTTATCGTATTAAATTGAATTTGTTTTAAGTATTCGATTATGATATTTATCAGTAGTAACCTCTAACTGGGAGTCAGGTAAGTACCTTCCATTTGTACTGCCAAACAATTATTTGTTTTGATTATTATAGATATTAAAATGGTTGTGGTGAAAAGACTTAACATCTCTCGTCTCCAGGAGAGCATATATCAAAGTGATTATTGGTGCATTATAAATTTCGCAATTCCTCGTAACATCTCAATGTGATAAGTAAACTAATCACTTACTACCAGTAACAATACAACAAAAATATCTATTATTGTTAATGCAGAAACATAATTTTAAATAAAATGCTTTTAGTGAAATATTTCACAGCTGTATTCGGGAAATATTTATTCAATTGCATTTTCATACCTTTTCCATAATCGTTTTTAGTATACACAATTGAGTAGTTGACGAAATTCATTAAGCATTGAAAATGTATAATAAATCGTTTTTTATTCGAGTAGGTGTTCAACTGATGGTTAATGACACACTAGTCCATAATAACGAGGCGCTAGTTAAAATGATATACACTACTAACATTACACTTGTCGCATACTACGTCGACTTACTAGTAGTACAGATCTTTCATAGTATTTGTAAGTACAATATAATCATTCCACGAGTCTGTGATTGGTCACTATAGAAGTAGTAGAGTTTAAACGATGGTACATCTTTCAAATTGACTCTTATACCAATTTCACATTGTCATTCCACGACTATATTAAAATTTCAATAAATTTCAGTGTGTCACTTAATATCAATTGAAATTAAAGTCGTATAAAAAATTGCTTTCTCAACAATTCCAGCAGCAAGAAATCGAAATAGGTTATACTAAAAAATATTTTGTTTATTGCAAAACAGAAATAAGATACACAAAGCGAAATATTTAGAGAAGGTGTAAGAGGTCCCACACAACACCTCACAGGACCCAAGCTAACGTCACTTGCTCCTGGTGCACCCTGCTAATCAACAAAAGAGAATCTAGCTTCCCACTCACCCACATTGGGCCAGTGTGGTGGCAGCAGGAGTAAATCTCCCCACTATAGGAGAAGGCCTATGTCTAGCAGAGGACGTCTCTGTTCTAATGAAGAATACGAAGAACAAATACGACGCAGATAATAAAGCAGATTTAAGTAATTTGTTTTCTATGCAAATATTTTATGCGTTAGTTGTACTTATAAAAGAAATAATTTATTTCTGGAATTTTCATTTAATTTTACTCCATGTTTCCAGATTAGACTTTGGTTCTGCGCGATGAATTAATTTTACTTTATAACTAACTCATATTGTTTATGCTAATTAATCTATTCAAACTAGTCTACAATTCATTTCATAATAATTTTGTTTAAATGTATTTAAAGCTTTTCTATTGAATATGTATTATATGTTAATCAGAAATAAATATTCTTAGAGAAATAGCTTTAGTTTTCATATAAGTGAAAAAAGAAAATAAGTATAAAACAGTGGTAGGTCTCTATTGCGGTATACCGACTAGGTAGATTCCACTGCAGCTGCTATTGTAGCCAACAACCAGTACTGTTAAAACATTACTTTGTTCCGGTCTAAAGGGAGTTGTAAGCTAGTGAAATAAGTAAAAAGGAGTAACGAGACTTAACAACTAACGTCTCAAGGTGACGATGCGACGACGCAATGTGGTGCTGTGTATACCGTCCTAATGTTACGTTGTTAAGCGCAAGCGTATAACTTATTATCTGGTGAACGCTTTACCCGTCTCGTGGCTTCGTCCAATATAAAAAAGATATATAACAAAGGTTGGGTAATAGTTTTAACCTCAACTGTCTTCGATAAAGAAAGGATTTAAGAACAAGTTTAAAAGTGGCTGCAAATTTAACATCTCGTATTATAAGTTGAATTTAAAATAAATTCCGAATGAAGATCATGTCGGGGAGCATCCAGTCTGGGTATACAGCTCAAGATTTATTTCAACCTAGTTTCGAGATTTGTTGAGCAGACATAAATCCTTTCAAACGATAATGTCTCAGAACGCCTGAGTGATCAGCTCAGTTGCTTCAGTGATTCACGAATCATTTGAAATAAGCTCAAAGTGGTATTTGTTCGTCGCATTGACATTTGTTAAGGTGATGACCTGAAGTTGTATATATAAATTAATTGTTTAGCATAAGTCTGAAGCATCCGTAGATCTTATGTTCATATACAAATATTTGTTTATTTAGAAATAATATGTAAATAAATTCTTTATTTGCTAATAAGGAGATTCATTGTTATCACTCTACTTAACTGTTAACAACAGCATTCAAATTCAAAGGTTTTATTACACACAGTGTCTGTCTTTAGTATTAAAAATAAAACTATATAATAAATACATTATGGATTTTCTATATCAAAAAATATATATGTCATAAATATTTTATGTATCGATTATTCATAAATAGTAAGTAAATTCAAAAATGTATATACATTTAATTATTCATTAAGAGATTTTGTATCTATGAATACCTTATTTTTTACATTTACAAAAAATTACGAATCAGATGAAACCGGTTTAAGATTAAGGCTTTAAAAGCGCTTATGGTCTTAGTTTGAAATTCTTTAATTCAAAATTTATTTGTATTCAAAAATTATCTCTCTACTGTTATATTATTGAGGAAAAGCACAAGAGAAAGGGTTAAAAGTTACAGTTTCAAATAATCGAGAATAGCATAGTTTCCTTAAATGTTTGATTTATATGTTTTAAGAATTTCCATATGATTGAATTTAGGAAGGATTTTAAGTCTTTCTATTTTTTTCAGTATTAAGCATTAACGTAATGTATTTGGTTTAGTAGTCATACAATCTTTAATTGTAAGATTAAAGTAGTTCGATAATAATGTTGAGTTCCACTTTATGTTAAGAACGGACAAGTTTCTTTTTAAATAAGGTGTTAGAGCTAAATCCGCCATATGGACCGAAAGCGGATTTACGAACTTGAAAAAACATTTCCAAGAAAGGTTAAAACGTTTAGTTTAAAAAGAGTACAGAGAGAGTGGTTAAAGAGAGATTTTCGATTTACATAGTTTAATATACAAACTTAATTCCATACGAAAACTTACAATTTATTATTAATTACCTAACTTTTCATCCGATACAAATAATTAAACTAAAGTTTATGGATTATGACGCTTTTATTTATTTGTTTTGCTATCTCGTTATTTTCAGTGTATAGCAGCAGCCATTGTCATGAGACAACTGAAATGTCCTGACGTCATAGTTATCACGGAGTACTTATAGATTTTTAACTATTTTTTCAGTCCGATCTATGTAGAATGAGCTGTCTAGAAGTTTTCTAATGGTATGCTTGGTATTTGCTTTGATTTTAGTACTAATAATACCCCAAGCAGATGGTATTAGTCAACCATTTTATATACTAAAATAAGGATGTTTTGTAGTAGCCTGGCGAATCATCGTTGGTAGAAATTGGTGTTTATTTAGAAGGATTAGTATAATAAACCTGTAATGGTTAGGATGATTAACATGATCATAGACTGCAGTCTTTTTAGAACATTTATTTTTTCTGTTAGCTTCTTCTTCCTTAACTCGAACTTTTATAGTTTTATTTTCTATAGAAGAGACAACATGTTTACAATCCAACTTGTATACTCTTACATCTAGTAATAATATCCCTATACTTCAGAAATTCGAAAAATTTACTTATCTACTTCGGCGGTTTGTTTCACACTTGATTGTTACCAATTTCGGAATGTACAGATATTAAATAAAATTATGATAAAATCCCTAAAATTTAGTTTTATTTAATATAAAACAAACGTGTAAATGTAACAAATGATCAAATACATTTTCAAAGCACTGAACACATACTTAAAAGGATTGTTATTGGATTTTTAAAATAATTATAAAACTTCAAGAACCAGGATACATATACTATGTAATATTTTTAAATACTGATCCGTTTTTTGTATTCGTGATATTCGTGCAACCATAAATAAAAAATTTACAGTCGTATGAATGAGAACACTTCAAAGCTTAAGACGTTTATTTCTTTAAAACTCAATGTTTTAAGGTAATTTAAATACAAATTACACGGTAAAAAATCCGGCAATGAAAAGAAAATGGATCTTCAGTTTTACTGTGTAGTTTAATTAGACTTTCTTCTTGAATTATTAAGTAGTATTAAAGAAAAGATTCGTAGAATTACAGTGTAAGAACCGTTCATTCTTACGAATTAAAAGAATAGGTAAGGATACCGTAAATCCCACTAAGGGTTACAGTTTTTATTTCGTAAGCTTCTTACTATAAAAATGGTTACACTAAAACAAATATTTTTACAGCCAAGGGAAATTAATTAAAATGTGTATTATAATATAATGAAATCTAAACAAACAATATCTAGATCTAAATTCCATTAGTCTCTTAAGAGAATCTAAAATATAAACCACAAACGTTAATAGCTTTTAGCTAAGCTGTCAGAATATATCTCATATAATGTTTCTCTGGGAACGATGTTATTATAATTATATATTTGTATAATATTTTTACTATACAATAATATAAAGCTAACAAAAACATTTGCTTTATTAAAATAAAAAATAAAGATCAGAAATTAATGAAAACTCCTACACGTTTTTATATACTTCTATATCTGTTTTTATATTTACTTCTGACTTTAATCCCACATTTAAATAAGGAAAGGTCATGCCTATTTTTGTCATTACTTAAGTATAACTAAAATTATTTATAATAAAAAAATAATTAAAGTTGTTTATAAGAATGAAAACGAAGTAAAATGAAGAAATCAAAATCCCTTAACAAGCATTGAGGGGAGTGAAATTTATTTACAGATAACGAGCTATCGTCTCCTCAAGTACCTCTCAATGTAAGTTCATCCTTAGAAAAATCCTCGTTCCTTCCTATTTTTGTACACATACAAAAGAAATTCCAAACACAATTATTTACCACACTACTTAATATGTTTACACAGCATCACTTTGCGCTATGGCTTGAATATGTTGTTTGGATAATACATAAATAATTACTACAGCGTTCTTGAGACAGAAAGGTGTGCTGCAGATTTTTCTTTATTTGTCGAAGTGTCTAGACGAGCAAGGCATTCCCCTGATAGTAAGTGATACGCTAGCCCATAACAAACCCCCAAGCACAGTAATATTTGTACATTACTATTTGGCGGTAGAAATAGGAGCTGCGGTAGTACCTACCTAGGCGATTTTCATATGCACCAACATAGGACAGGAGGATAGAATGCAGGAACATGCGCTAAGAACTGTTGTAGATAAGCTAAAACATAATTTATGACTTGATAACAATTTCACGTGTTATTAAGTGAAAATGTGGTCATGGATGTTGATGTATGCTTTCGCAGAATAATCCGTCGTTGCGGGCAATTGAAAAACAGTAATGCTATTAGCAGCAGATTTAAAATAAAGAAGTCCCACAGTCGTTAAACAAATAGTTACAATTTATTTTTTTAAATAAATTTAGACCTTAATGTCCAAGAAGCGCATTTTAAAAATAGCAAAATTTTTCCTTTACAAAAATTTTTTTACTTGGAAATACAAAATGACACCGTATTCACGTTACATGTTTTAATTCTCGCTGACAAAACTCGCGTTCAAAATAAAACATGACATCATAACGACTAACAGTTTTTTATAAATCTTCATCAGCCGATTGATGTCCACAGCTGGCCATAGGCTCCCCTAATAGTGGGAGGATTTGGACTGTTTTTCACCACGCTGACTAAATACGAGTTGGTGTGGAGCCAGAGCCCCGTTTTTTGATTAGTAGTGTGCACTACTAGCAGGAGAGGCTTTGGTTCCGTTAGTTGTTTCGTAGAAACCCTTACTCTTAAGAATTATCTAACGGGATAATTAATTAGTAAATTTGATATGATCAACATTGTTCATGTACTATATTATATATGACCAATAACTATAATCAAGAGTTATTGCGTACCTTAAAACTCTTGATTTCAAAGGATTCGTTTTAATTAAGGTGGCCCCGGTAACCTCTTGATACGGTGCGTATAAAGCTCTCATAAAGGGCGAACGCTCTGCGGCATTTAATCACGTTGTTAATGAAGTATTAAAATATGAAACTTAAAATATTCCCCGCGGGAGGTAAGTGTTTATCTACGAGTTTTGCATACATTTAAGTATAAACTGTCGTAAATATTAAGTTATACAGAACTTCACTATAGCTTCTTTATCAATTTACAGCTTTAAGGGACGGGATCAGTAGTAGATGAGCCTCCTTATATTATTACATTTCTCGTAATATACTACCTCCGTGGAATATTGGTCATGCCGGCATTTATTGATGGTAAGTCTCTCCGGAGACCGTCTAAATAGATACCACGACTACTGTTTGTGCCGCCGAATAGTAATGTGCAAACATTACTGTGTCCCGATTTGAAGTGTGCTGTATGTTAGTGAAATTATTGGGCTAACGAGACTTAACAGCTTGTGTCTTAAGGCAACGAGCGCAATGTGGTACTGTGTATACCATCTTATCAGCGCTACGTTGTTATGAGCAAGCGTATCACTTACCATCATGTGAAAACCTTACTCGTCTCGTCGAATAATGAAATTAAACATGGAGATTCTTGGCTTGATTGACATTTTATAGAAATTATCACCATTTGTTGAGTTTGATTGATATAAAAGTTTTTAACCTACAGTTATGACAGCATTGCTGATTTCCGTTTAGTCTATTTTAGATAAAAATACTAAATATTACATCATTAATTATTACTGTACATTTCTATGTGCATAAATAAATAAATAATTTATCATTGCATAAGATAGTAAGTTAAATTCAAAATAACACACGGGACATGAAGCTTATGTAAATAGAAATTATTTATAATGATTTCATTCGCATCAACCACTTCTCTTATTAAAGATAATGCTTTACATTAAAAAAAAATGTGAAGGAATTCAATTGCTCCCGTGTTCATTTCTTTACAAATGAGCGAGAACGAAAATTGTGTTCTCAAAATATAAATTACACAAAGCTTTCTGAAACAGATATAAAGAGACTTCAAATTAACATAATTTATATAAACCTTGTAACTTTGCCGTTTCTCATTTTTGAGTATACATTCATTTTAATTCTAGTAATTTTAATAATTTATCACTGTACATAATTAACAATGCAGTAATTAAGAGTATATCTAATTATACCCAATCCATTGATAAAGTGGTGAATGAAGAATTAAAAGACTTCATATACATCGAACAGGTTACAGAACTTAGCTGAGCTAACTTCAGCAAGGTGATCAATAGACGTATTCTATTTTACGGCATTTGGGAGATTCCGTTACATCTTCACCTCGCCATCCTAATGTTTCGGGACGAAAGTCCCTAACCGATACCTCCTTCCCACCCTCACTGGTAGTAAATCACCGTTACCAGAGATCGTCTAGGAAGGTACCACCGTACTTCCTTTTTCTGCCGCTAAATAGTAATGTAAACGTTACTGTGTTCTGGTTTAAATACTCTAAACTAGTGAAATTACTAGGGTAACGACTTAACATCTTATGTCTCAAGGCGATGAGCGCAATGAGATGAAGTGTATACTTTCTTAACTAGCGCCACGTTGTTATAACCAAACGTCATAATCATGTACCATCAGGTGAATACTTGCAGAGACATAAACTCTGACCATCCGGCTGGTCTAACCATTGAAAGTCACACAAAGTACGATGGAACAAACTGTCCAAGGTATTTTTCCAAGGAAGCGGTAGAACTCCGCTTCATGAGACAGCTAAAACTAATATACACTTTTATAAAATTACGAGGAAAGTTCATACAGTTCACTATTCAAAACACCACTTTGTCCATTTTTCTTTTAGATGATATGTAATTTAGCACAATAATTATATTACTAATGTCCTACGGCTCTAGTAACATAAATAACATACTTATAACAGTATAATATTCGGAATAACAACTGATTGAAATTGTCTGAATATTTGATTGCATTAAAAGATAATATTGAACCGCATAGGAGCTGTGATAATTGAATCTACTTAGATATAAAAAATAGTTCCCGCCGCTGGGATTATTGACCTTCTCTCACGAAGTATAATATAGTAAAGCTATTTTTATCAAATATATTGGCAAAGTGCAAAGGTTTCGATGTCACATGTCCGCGAAAGCTGTTTCCTGTAACATGTCGCTTTCCTGACGATGTTCTACTTCACCGGAGGCACAAGCTCAGTTCTCGTATACAAATATGTAAATAAGTTAAATCTAGCTAAGGCTTATAAGAGTTAAAAGCTTTCTTAGTGTAAAAAAATTAAAACGTTACGTGTTAATTCTCACCCTCGTTAAAATGTCAATCTTACGTGGCGAGGAGCAGGTCATTGACTCGGAGCTTCCATTTAGAGCAATTTGCTGTGAATTATGGCCCCTGCACTCATTAAAGGCCGACACGAACCGCCCTTACGTACCCCGGCCTAGAGTAAGCTATCTGTCATGAATGATATACCTTCATAGTTAGCTCTTTAAAAAAAATTTAATTCAGTATTAAGTATCAATACATTGCTAACCAGCGTAGTACAACTAATAGATAGCCTCGATTGTTTCCTTGGACGAAGGCGCTCAGTCCCAGTTGTGGGCATAGTAATTGGGCTGTAAATCTGTAAATATAAGTAAAATTCACTTCTAAATTCTTTGTGAAGTTAGGGAGTAAAGCGGAAACTTTAAAAAACTTTTAAGTTTGAAAAACTTCATCTTTGTTTCATTATTCCAACGCCTTGAGGTCGGATATAAAAAAATAATTAAAAATAGACTTTTAATGAGTGTCCTTCGGGAATATCGTGTTGTTAATTGCGTAGCTGAAACGCCGTCGGAAGTCGTAACGTAACCGTAACGTGCCCGTAACGCAGGCCCGTTATGACGTAAATCTATATGAAGTGTCGAAGGAAGTGGGAAACGGGCGGCTTTTATTACTTCTATTATAATTTATATGCTCATTATTATTTATAATCATGTCATGGTCCAGGCGGTGGATGTGCATGTAGAACTTCGAAACTTTGAAACTGGTTAATTGTACTACTGAATTACAGAAGTTGAAACTTTGAAGGAATGTGCGCGGTTTGACGTTGGTGAGCAAAAGTTTCGCGAAACGTCAACTCCACAAAATAACTAATAACTATATCCGGCTGTAGAAATCAAATCAAAAAAATCATGCTCTTACAAATAAAATTATGTACGACGAAAGCCATGAAAGCTATTATCAAAAATGTATTATTAATTCGTCATCAAAGAACTTTTAAACTCTCCTCTGTTAGTATTAAATATCACTTTGAGCTTTCATAACTAAACGTTTTAAACAGATTTTCATGTTTCATAATATAAAATCATTCATTATGTCGTCGAAGAGTTGTCATCAAGCGATACTTTAAAACTGATATAATTTTATACAAGTTGAAAATTAATATGTTAAAAGGATTGGTTGTAACAGAGACAGATATTACCAGAGAACGTAATTCAACTAATTAGAAATTTGAGGGTAAGATAAAAAGATATCGTGTATGACAGAATTATACCATATATACGGATAGAATGTTCAATTTTCATCGTGTAAAAATATTTGCATTATTCACTGTAGATAAATTGGCAAACGTGAATTTTATTTACGATGTTGTCCCCAGCGACTCGGCATCGTATCCCGCCAACGTGATTTATATCTAAAACAAATATACTATGTCTAAAAATTGGTTTAAAACATTGCAATGATTCACCGGTGAATATTTTTTTTTTTGTTAAAAGGCCTTTTTAAGCACTGAAGCAGTAGAAATTAGTGTTTATTAGGATGGAATTTGACTATAATTTTACAAGTGGTAGGTCGATGTTACCGAAGAACGTCTAGGAAGATTCCATCGCAGCTCCTATTGCAGCCGACAAACATTATTGTATTCCGGTTTGATAGGAGTTGTAAGTTAGTGGAATTACTGGGGTAACGAGATTTAATAACTAACATCTCAAGGCGACGAACGTAGTATGAAGTAATGTATACTCACTTCACTGGCGTTACGTAGCTATAGACGAACGTATCGCTTACCATCAGGTGAACGACTTGCAAGTCTAGTCACCTCGTCAGATAAAAAAAAGTAGTAAAATTACTGGATTTATAAGAAAATTCATAATACCTCATCTATCAAGTAGTCTACGACGTTAATCTGATGATAAATGATCCATATGTCCATAGACAATGGATATTAGAATGTTCAGAAAGCACTATATTGGGCTAATTACTTTAAAATTTAATATATTAACGTCGTAGATTTTAACATCAGTAAATTCACTAATTCACTGTAAATAGGATCTGCGGTGGTACTTAAGACCAACAACAGATCTAACACTAAAGTCTAACATTTGCATTTTATTACAAACTATAAACTTTACAATAATGTCTTCATACATAACAGAGCTTTGTAAAGCACTACATTGTAATACCTCATAACACCTTTAATACTATAATAAAGGCGGTATGTGATAAACACACTGCTATCTTCTAACAGGATTTAAAGGATCATATGGTCATTAGAGTTATACACCATCACCTTTCGACGATAAAAAGGTGTATATTACAAATTAAACAGGTTCTCATACATACATAATTTAGAGGCACCTAAATTGAAGTTGAGTTATATTTCTTAATTAAGGATATTAACACAGTGTCTTCTTATACCATTATACCACTTCTTCTTTACTCTTCCGGATACAACTTTTTCAGATATGATCAATCCAATTTTGAAAATTAGTAAACAAAAGCAGTGGGTCAAAAAAGAAAGAAAGAAAGAAAGAAAGAAAGAAACCGTTTATTTGAAAATTTAGTACATACTTAAGGAATAAAAAGGAATAGAAAGTAAAACATTTACAATCTAAGTGTAACTATCGTAAGTACCTTATCCCCAAATAGGCCCT
>DWLS01006221.1:0-11871 GCA_018246255.1 Pachliopta kotzebuea | reverse complement strand
CACCGCCGCCCACGGTCACTAGCGATGCCAGTGCGTTGCCTACCCTTGAGATAACAATATGCTCTTTTCTTGAATATGGTCAAGTAACTACGAAATCTGTTTCAAGATCCCTTGCCGTATAAGGGTCTGGCATTCCGAAGTAGGCAGGAAGTGTCTGCTGTTCTTCTTCAAAAGTATCACATCGCCGTCCTCCATCTCCAGCTTGCCGTAATCAGTAAGGCACAGTACCTCTATGTACAGGGACTTCGGAGGCCTAAGGTTTTCCGTGAGGTCGATCCCGCTGTACCCGATGTCCTGGCCGAGGGACCTCATGTAAGTGGCGAGGTTGGTGGAGTAGCTCGAGAACCAGTCGTACTCGCTGTCGGAAAGCAACTCCCTCACGTCAGGCGGGAGGACCGAGCCGAACTCCCAGCGCAGAGTCTTGATCTTATTCATGCGGCTGTGGAGATACGCGAGGAGGCAACGCTTGTTCCTCTCCAACGCGGCGTGCCTCACCTGCACCGTGGTCCAGAGGGACCTGTTCTCTGTTGTCGCGTTCCTAAACACAAAAACAAGATAATAATAATAATTTACATAATTAAAAAGTTTTCAACACAAAAAAGAGCCGATGAACTTCAACTTTCTGAAAAGAGCTTTTGGATTAAAGTGGTTCAATCCATTGGGCACCGAAAGACTGCAAACTGCAACTCTTCAATAATATACCAATGAACATAGGAGACGGTTCTTTGAAGCATCAGATGAACAAGGATAACGTATGAATCACAAAGAGAACGGATCATACGCTGCTACCATATTTGGTGATGGTTATTTTTTTTAAGAAGCGACGAGACGAGCAAGGAGTTCACTTGATGGTAAGTGATACGATTATAACAACGTGGCTATAGTTAAGATATTATACACAACACCACATTGAGCTCGTCGCCTTGAGACGCAAGTCTCGTTACTCCAGTAATTTCACTTGCATACAGCACTCTTCAAACTGAAACAGTAATATTTGAACTACTTATTTGCTGGTAGAAATAATAGCTCCGGTATTTACTTACCTAGATGGTCTCCGACAACGATGACTTACCACCGATGATTTATGTTACCAGCGGTTTGGATCACGATTGAGACAAGAATGTACAGTTTTAGTCGGAAGTATTGTTTTGAATTTAAAATACCTTTTTTTGTATATAGGTGACTTTTTTGAAAAGTTCATCTTAAGGAGTATCACGTGGAAGGTGCTACTTACGCATCGGCAATATTCATTTTGAACAGCGCGTGCATCTCTTCGATGATCTGACGCACTTTCTCATCCTATAATTAGAATTTGTTAACTTTAGTAGCATTGTATATGAAACGCTGTAACTATTGTATGCCGAACTTATTTTGATTTTGTTTTTAATAATAATAAATAATAAATCTTAATTAATCAGATAAACGGTTCATCATCATCATCATCTCAGCCTATTGCAGTCAACGGTAAACAGATAAACGGTTCCATAACAATATTTAAAGTCCCTGACTTCTGAGGTTTACACATGTGTTACAAAAGTCAGTGTCTTCCCATGGAATTAGTTACCATTTTCTTTTATTATTTATTAAAGTCTCACACAGAACTGCATTTTTAAGGTATAATTATATATGTATCCTGTTTCCAGATTTTCATTAAATTGAGACTTTTTCCATGAATTTTTATGGTAATATAATTGGAACTATGTGATAAACTTATTTGCATCTGCCACATATCATATCATAAGTGGTATCACTTTATATCAAAATATTAGTAATATAGGGGAAATTCCAGATCACATTATTACAGTAGTAAAAACCCTTGTGAATAAAATGCAAATAAAATATTTAAAGTGCTGATTTTATCACATAACTACACTATAAAAAACATTTGTTGTAAATATTGTTATTGTAAATAAATATTAATTTTATTATGCATATAAATAACACAGTAGGATACTAACAATAATTGGTATTCTCTTGCTTAAGGTCATCTGAAGCAGTACTGTCACGTTAACTAATCTTTTTATTAAGGCTTACAACACTGGCTCAGAGGAATGAAAATACCGGAGGTATTCCAATGGCCAAATACTAAACCTATAGATAAACTATCTTTTCTATAAACATGTAACTCCCAATTTTTATTATTTAATTGTAACATAGGTACGCAACAATACCCATTCCACTTTACTAGCATTTGCCAGTAGCAAAGTCGTCATCTCAACTGATAGATGTCTACAACAGGAAATAGGTCATGATCCACTAGTACACTTTAAAGAATAATGCCTGTATTCCCTTTTGTGGGTAGACATATTTTATGTATTATTGAGTGATGTCAGTGGAGTAAATTATTTATTATTAACAAGCTGTTTCATTGTAATCACAACATGATGACAGTGGTGGCATTCCCCTATTTATTATGAACTTTAAAGTTTATTTACTTTGTTAAATCAATGTAGTAACAAAATAAGCTAGAAGTTCACTTGAGTGTAATAATCCATTAACCTATAACAATGTGTGCTAAATAGATAGCACAAAAATGTCCTCTTCACATTTAGATATATCATGTTAAATCTTGTTGCCCCAGTAATTTCACTACTAACAATAATTTTAATCTTTGAAATATAGGATAGAAAGTTACTACCACTAAGTAACAGGTGTTTAGCTCATCAAGTGTTTTTGTATACAATATTCACTTCATTTTACATTACTTTAATATAATAATACTTACGTTGTACTGATCTATCGTATCACGGTTACGTTCAGCTTCCTTAAGTAATTCTATAACTTTTTCTCCAAACATTGTGTAAAAAATTTAAAGCTTTTTCTTCTTTTTGTCTACTCTTTTTATTTACTACCTCTCTAAAATTTATTAAGTAATCTTCAAAATTGCACCGTCTACATATTTGTAATTTATTTTTTTGATTAAATTTTAAACTCAGTGAAAACCCGTTTGTAAACAACGGCAATGTAACAAACACAAAAAACATAACCTCTAAAACCAATTCGGATACGTTTACACGGTTTGTGAAAAATGAAATTAAAAATAATATTCAGTAAGATTTAACATTATGACATAATTGTAAAATGTTTCAAAGACAATTGTTATTTTATTATTTACTCAGTTAAACTTATTAATTATTAATTAACATGACGTTTACTAATGATGTTAAATTTGTGTAATTACCGGAACGAATATCCGAAAGTGGAATTTTCCCATACCTACATTTTAATCTATAGGTTTTGTCTCTGGGCTTGTCCAACTTGTTGTGACGTTCTTCTTTTAAGATAAACGTAAATTTCGCATTCATTGCGCACGCGATCTCGTACCATCGCGGTTGTTTGCAAGCACAATATTGTTATTTACAAATCATGCCTTCGTGCCATTGCCAAGTGTAAGCTTACTATTAATTCGATTTAAAGTATTTTAGTGATTCTTTATCCAAAATGAGTGCCAAAAAGGGAACGAAGATTAGTGAGGACAAAAATACAGATTCGGGTTATCTGTCTGGACCTCTTAGTGAACAGCTGTCGGAAGCTATTGATGTTGGAGAGAGTAGTGATAGTGTAGATGTGAGTGCGTGTATGGACGAGCAGTTGGACAGTGGATTAGACCTTTCAGAATGCCTGTCCAGCGTTAAGATAAGTGAAACAGAAACGCAGTTACCAAGGATTAAAGTCGAGACTTCCAGGAGCTTGGAGTACCCACCTCTTCAAATATTATTTGAACAAGATGACGATGGCGACACGTAAGTTAATCTTTTATTGCAGAAATGTAATGTTTACATCAATTAGTAGTAATTAAGGCCATTTGTAACCTTGAAGTAATTTTGACATACCATTCTATTCATGTAACTTGTTTATAAGCGAAAATGTTTTGTTCACAATTCTAATTAGAATCCTATAAACATGTTACTATTCTTACTAACAATAATGGACATTATAAATTCTGGGTAGCGTTTGATGAGCACAATGTATTTGTGGTATTACTTGTCTTTTAAATGATGTAACCAAAACAATTTTTTAAAGATTTTTGGTTCAAAATACCAAAAAAAATCTTAGTAGTATTGAAATAAATTGATGCTAATATTTTCCATAACAATTGTGAACAACTAATTCAATTAAGCTAGAAGCAAAAAAGGGGTAATAGATACTTACATTTTGAGTATATTTAAATTTTTGTAAAAATTATATTTGTGATTTTTGAAAATAATTACTAAACTGTCTTAAGATATGTAAGTCAATGTCGCAAATTCTAATTCACATTGTAACTATTGTAATGATCCAACAAAAATATTCATAACATTTCCTGGGTATCATATTTACTTCTTATATACAAAATACATTCAGCAGCACTGCTACTTGCTGCTGTAAAAATGGCATGTATAATTTTATATGATCTTTTATTTACAGAAACATTGGATTGTATGTTTAATATAAATGAACAATGTATTGACTTATGTATTGAATTGTAATACTTAATGACAGAATAAAATGTTAATTCCTTAAACATGAGTACTTTAAACGTTATAAACAAAAAAAAAACAATTTAGCAATTTCATTGGTTATATACAAGCCCTTTAGAGTAAATTGTTTCTCCTTTCCTGTCTAAGTTATTAAAACATATTTAAAATCATTCCTTATTTTGTTCTATAAAGTTTTGTTTTTCTAATATTACTAAATAATGCAGTAGGCTTATTTATATTATTATATATATGATTATTTATATATATATGATTTATACCTTTAGATTATTATTTATGTATGTATATGATTTAAACCTTTTTTTATCTTCGTTTTCTATATTAGAATTATTAATTTCAGACAACTGCATATTGCATCTGTTCATGGCTGTGAGAAATCAGTCGGCACGCTAATCAGAGTATGCCCCGAAAAGTCTTGGCTCGATGTTGCTAATGATTATGGACACACAGCATTGCATTTAGCAGTCATGAGCGGCAATGCGGTGGTCACAAGAATGTTGGTGATCGCTGGTGCATCTTTAGCACTCAGGGATTTTAATGGTGACACACCTCTCCATCTCGCTGTAGCTGCTAATAATAAAGACTGTATCCAAGCATTATTGGCCCCAGTACAAGATCAGCCACATAGAAAGCTGTCTTCTGTGCTGAACCAGAAAAACTACAACGGTAAGTTTTATTTCTATTATGTACACCACTGTTACTATCTTACAAAACTTGTTAAATGGATGATAGGCTCTATGTTTCATTTGACAATAACAGTAATAGCATTAGCTTATTTATTATATATTTATTACTAATAATCAGCATTACTTGAAACATGTTTTTGTTAAATGATATAATAAAATTCTATAATTTTTCATCGTTATCATTAATTTATCACTCAGAGTAATCCTGGGAATTTTCCCTATTTTTGTAATTGCTTTTTAATTGTTCTTACATAATTACTTTGCATCATTTTACATATGATTTGTACGACAAAGAGGTAAATATACAAGTTTTATAATATATACATAACACTCTGTATTTATTCTATGTAATACAAAGAATAAGATAATGCAAAAAAAGTGATTTAGTTCACATCTCAGTAAATAATAAAAGTATTTTGTGTAGACTTCAGATTTGTTTTGTTTTGCAAATCTATTTCTTACAAACTGTACATTACTTGTGTGTTAGTCAGTGAACATCACAAGGGTTTTCCCACCCGTGCACTACAACAGATTAACCTTTATAGTTTTTTAATGTTTTCCTTTTGTTTATTGTTGTTTTGTATTGCGGTGGTAGTTCAAGATGAACGGACGGTGAGTACCGTTGGGTCGAATTGGGTGTGATATGGTATATTTTCAAATAGTTACAACAGCAAGAAGGTTGTAAACTGCTTGCGTTAGATTATTAGAATATTTTTATGCACATATTATGAATTTTTGTAACAGTATGTTTACACGAAGTGACATATAAAATTTGAATACTGACGCTGTACTACAAATTGTTGCTCGATCCATTCATTATATGTTCATGTCTAAGGATCTAATTCGTGCTTTAATATACCTTATTCAGCAGAGATCAGCAAATGCGAGGTAGTTATAGGCATGTTGTCTCTCAATCACGACGTTTCCTAGTTTTACATGTTTCGTTGGCCTCTGATAACGTACTATTGCGTCAATGTCGTTCGTCGGTGTCGATAGACGATAATGCTTGTTTATTGTGAACCGTCTTCTGTAGCGCGGAGGCAGCTTCGTTGCTCATCACATACTCTTTAATGACGTGTCCACTTGTAGAATCATATGCGCTTAAAGCTATATAAATAAATTGCCGAGTAGTGCCGTTTAAAATGCTCACTATTGCTTTATATAGCAGCTGACGACGAAACTAGCTCAGTATTTATGAAGCATTAAATTGGATCCATTTAAGGGGGCAAATTGTATGAGCGTCGCCAACTCTCACTCTAACAGAAATCAGATTCCGTTGGAAAACACTAGATTCTTGTGAATCATCAACTCTGACAATACCCGATGTATTGTCAGAGTTCCGGGAGAATACGTTAATTGCAGGAACACTACACTATAATCCGAACGCAGACGAATTACCTGCGTTCTGATTCATCTACCTGACGCCAGCAGACCACTCCTCTAGATAAACCCCGACGTATAAGAAGGTACGAATGTTACCCGCAATCCCGTTTGCCCAAATGTGTGAATATCGGCCGCGGTATTTACCTATTTTCAAGTGACGGTGACATTTGACCTATATAGAATCTGATAAGGAACAAGTTAAACAGCACGGCATGCGCGGGCGACTTCTACTTCGACGTTATTTAAATTTAAAGGTTACCATCGAATTTTAACAAATTCACGAACTATCGTCACAAACTTGTTTAATTTTATGTGGAAACTTCTCGACAGACGTAACCGTTGGGAGGGTAAACGATGCCAATCAGGTGCCTATTTTTATTACCTATCCGTATCGGAAAGTTCTAGAACTACTGCAGTGTAGCTTTTTTTATTTCACGAGGCGTTATATCGTAAATGGGGCGATGAAATATAAACAAGGTCCAAATAATATCCTCGGCAAATCCTGGTTTTGTTTATCAATTGATCTGAGGGCACGCGGTCCGCTGGAACTTGTTATGCAAACGTATTCACTGATGTACCGCGAGCGGACGAGGAAGTTATTGCGTTTGCCTTTACAAATATTGACGTAAGAGGTAACCACTAGTAGGAACTCTCGGCGAATGACTAAAGGTCACGGGCTTAGAAAAACCCTGCTCGGGTCCATCCACGGACCCACGCGAAACGCCAAGGTCCTGACGTGGATTTATCTGGAAACTAGTTATTGGAATGTTTACTCATTGCACCATACTCGTTATTGACCATGTCTGCAAATGGCGTGGACGGTGGGGTTCATTTCGTATTCACCGCTTGCTGTTTGTTTTCTATAAAAAAAATTCCTTCCGACGTCATAGCTGCTGACGATTGTACCGCAAATCATCTATTGTTGTTTGGATTACGAGTCATGCCTCGAATATCACTTCACCAAATCATCAATTTTGTTTACAAGCTTTGCGTCGGGCCTTTTATGAGATTCAGGCAGAGAGTGTACAAGTACTCATTATTCAGTGGACTTTGCAACTTCTTGCATTTTCGTGGAAACTCAATGAGCAAAATCGTTCACCAAAAATTATAAAATCGCAACGAGAACCGATGTTATGTCTCAAAACAAGGAGCTATCTTAATCACTCCTATGTTCTGATGAGCGATAGTATTATTTATAATCAGGTGAAAGGTTAACTTGTCTTATTGCGTTGTCAAATTAAATAAAAATCAATTTTCTGCCTTTTTCAATCTTGTTTATTCTACATCCCGGAAATGCAGAGCTAATTTCCATTCGCGTTTATTCATGAAGTGAGTTGAATGACGGATGTGAGCGAATGCAGTTCACCTTCGTCTCAAGCCATTGTCCGCGGGCTCATCAGCACCCGCGCCGTCGCGTGCACGCGACCGTTCCGAGAAAAAAAATACGGATCTTTCATCACCCATAGAATAGTAGAATGGCAGAACAAAACCTGTTCACCAACACGATAATCGCGTGTGACGTATACGGATAAGTAGCTGATTTATTCAAACGAATCTCGGAGCGCTGGACACTCTTTATCATATCAGAGTCTCAGCACAAATTATAAATAATTTCGCATAGTTATAAGCAATGCTTTGTTATAAGGAGGATACCGATACACTCCATTGATTATCTCAATCCAACGAAACTGACGATACAGTCGCCTGAGTATTCTAAATATTCCATCAACACAAATAACTCAAATAACTTTAAATAACTCTCCAAGGTCTGTACCTAATATGATAACTCAAATTTTAATTGTTGGTAAGATGATTCTATTAAGCTCCAGTTCAACAAAACCGTTTAACCGTTTGGAACTTATCCGGTCCCTCTGTAATTTATGTCGGAGTTTCATTATAATGCGTATACAATGCTCTGAAGTCGGATGCGGTCGTAAAGGTGTTCCACATCACCTCGGAGATTTCCCCTCGCATTATATACGATCGCATCACCGCATTAGAGTCGTGTTAATGTCCGTGGCCCGTATAACGCGGCGGCGGGTTTTCCGCCTGTTACGCGGGCCGCGAGTTTCAGCGGCGGCGCGGACCGTTTTAATGCGTATTTGCATTTGGTTTTACCCACCAGCTTGACCTTGCGGCGGCGGCGGGGCGACCCGTGCTAATGTCGTATCCTCATCCGCCAAATCTACGGTTCTCTCACCTGTCCACGCTCCCGAACACTCCATGAAATTAAATATTTTATAGACAGTTGTCAAGATGGGATGGTTTTAACATACAGCTGTGTCCGTGGCATTCACTCAGAACAGCCGAAGTTTTTATTTGCAAAATAAATTTTGTATGTTAAAATTGTAATCGCCTTCTCTGTTTACGCTTGACCTACAATGAACTTCGGGGAATCTCCCAGAGTGGACGTGGTAGTTGGTTTCGAATAAATCATTAATATGGTTTTACCAAAACTGCATGTCGTGAAGCAATTGTTAAAGTCGTACAGAGAGCGAAGCACGGCGCTAACGAGTGCTCGTAACTCGGTAACGGCGCGCGGCTGGGTATTCCCGCCTCACATAACCCGAACTAAGTGAAAGCACCGCCTCGGCCCCACTCCGCCGACACCTTTGGGATACCCCACCCGTCGGAGGAAGCGCCAAATGGCGTGATACGGCCCATTCACCTCCGAACATAACATACCAAATATTATAAAAGTTTAGGCGTTTACGGATATTACATTTCCCACATCGAGCTCGTAAATACGATGTAAAGAAGGACGTAAGTGAAAAGATTTTATTCTTCTCGCTCTATACCTATTTGTATCATAAGTGTAAAGTTACACACAAAAAATTACAGAACTCAATCCAACCTCACCTGCTCATGCACACTGCTAATCAACAAACAAAGCTCTGGCTCCTCACTAAACCCGCACTGAGTCAGCGTGGTGCGAGAGGGCTCAAAACTCCCTAATATTGACGCAGGCCAATGTCCAACATAGGGTGTCTTTTTAGCTAATATTTAGAATTTAACATAAAATTCTCCGACATCGATATATTTATTCGAAAACCTTAGCCATTACGCTGCTGAAGTTATCCCGCCAAACACGGGGGTTATTTGCTTATTCAATGGCTAATTCACCTCGCGGTCGCAAATAACGATGAGAAAAAAATCCAAATGACGCTCAAAGGAAAACCGCAAAGCGTTCTTATAGAGCGGCGCGGGCGATGATCGCGAACGAGTTTGGGTTATCCCCGCGCGAAAGTGCGCGGAAACGTCTGCGAGTTCTCGTGTGCGCAACTTACTTTCCAAAATTGGTGTCTGACATAACAGCGCTGGCGCTACACGAGGCACGGGGCACGGGGCACCACCCGGCCGCGTGAGAGTTGAAGCGCAACGTACAATCAATTAATGCTCTTACGTTATTAACAACTGTATTAAACATGCCGCAGTGGCCGGCGACGCAGTACACACGGTATCGATTAATTTTCGATAGTGACTGGGTTTTTTGATTTTCCCTGGCTTGCTAGCAACAGCGTTGCTGAATTCCTCCTGCAAAGATATGAGAGTCATACTATTTTAGGTGTTTTAACGCACTTTACCGTCTCCGACCCGATTGTAACTTAACAAGTTGTTAAAAACAAGGTCGTGTTAGACCATTGTAGATAAATATCTTAAGTCATGATTTTAGAACTACGACTGTAACTCGAAACTTAAATTACACTCAGGGAAGGTTTGCAACATCAAACGATGTGTTTATAATAAAACGGTAAATTAATAACTGATTGCAAATGTATATTGTCAAGGGGATCGCCACGTTAAAGGTGGCCGGTGCTGGAGCCGCGCCAGCGCTCGCCTGTAACGAATCAAAATAAAAATAGGTATTTATTTGACCGTTGATAAAGGTTTCGTGGCCAAAGACATCGCGATGACCGCATGCTGGAAATCCAACTCGGATCCGGTTTAATTCGTTGTCTTTTTAATTGCTTCGATGCTGTACCTACATAATCGTTAACGTGTGCACATGTACTGGTGACATACCGAGCCTCACCACTCCATTCGGATTTGAAAAGAAAATTGACTAATTCCTACCCTATTTGCTATTTTTATATAAATACCCTACGTTTTTATCATGTTTTAGTAATGGATATTGTATTTTTTACCATAAAACTAACCTAACCAATTGTAAACAACACTCCGGCACACGGGGAAACGCTTCAAGGTGGTTCTTTTGGATTTTCCACGTACGATTAGAGTGACGGTGGAGTTCCAATGTCGCTGCGCCCGCGCCGACCGACAGCGTTGCCAGCCTTCACAAACAAAGATAAGGTGATAAGGTGAATATCTAACTCATCTAACACGGGCTCGTACAAATCCCAATCTGTATGAATGTCTTCATGACGATTTCGTTTACGAGGTCATTCCGAATGCATGGTTTCCAAAGTAGACCTACTTCAAACAAAATTGTACGTTCGTTACGTCGTCGCTTACTTGTACGTTCGTTACGGACCGCATGATAGTGTGGTCGTTGATTCAAATCAGCCTTCTGTTTGTATAATTAATACCGATTGTATCGATAGTAAATACACTACGCTACTTTGGACGATGACTCGTTTAGTATGTAATTGCATGACCACATGCGCGGCGTGCTGGACAGATGTTAGCTTCCACTCTCCATAAAGTACCTACTCACTTTTTTCCTTGCCGATTATAAATGTGTTTGTTTGTGTCTCCGAGCACCGACCGAGTCGTATGCGAGTTTTAAGCTTAGCGTTATCTGAAAACTCTTTACAGTCAAACAAACACACGCGGGGTTTTCCAACCGCCGGCCCGGTTTCTCAATGTCGCTTACGTTGCAATAAAAAAAACAAAGTTTCCCAGTGACGCCGCGTGACGAATTTTCATACTCCCGCGGCGATGTACTGAAAAACATTCATTTGAAGTATAAATATAACCTGAAGAGTTTTTAAATGATGCACGGATATTTATAATTTCATTCTTCGCCTACGAAAAATAGTTATTCTGAATTAGTATTTGTGATACTTTGTGACCGGAAGCGGTATGTGTTATATAACGCTTCCATTAACTGTTTGTCATTGAACCCCTCGCTTTATGTTGGAGTTGAAGAGTATATCGTTAGCAGAGATAGCACTGGACCGGAGCGGGGCGGCGCTACGTGCGTCGGCCCTCGTCTCATGTAGTACGACTCGTTCGCACACTCGACTCGTTTTGTACGGAAACAGTGAAAATGCGATCGCCATTATCCATAAATGGCGAGGGACGTCGACTCGCGCGCCGCATAGCTGGGAAAACCCCAGCTGGCGCGCACCGCGCTCCTCTCC